>WBNM01034045.1:116796-139639 GCA_013399055.1 Ramphastos sulfuratus
AAAAAAAAAAACAAACCCAAACAAAAAGAAATTAAATCAAAGCCTGGGCTTTCCACATATACACCTAACTTCAAAAAATCCTATTCACATGGGATAAAAGATTCAATAAAAGAAGCCGCAAAGATTCTAAAAGAAAATGAAAAAGGAAAATTATTTTTTTGCTTGAACTGACTTTTTGTACAAGAGAAACTATTATTTTCAACAAGCAATTCCTGCACCATAACATTGCTGAAATAGTTTTCAATCTTTTTTCAAAGACATGTAATCCCATAGCAGAGATTTTGAACAAGTGCAAATAGACAGCATTCCCTGGCAAGTTTCTCCTGAACTTGTCTGTTACCCTCTGCAATTTTCACTTCATTTCTAATCTCAATTTCTGTCATCTTTGTTTCCAGCTATTAAATCTTGCTACATTTTTGACTGTCACATCAAAAAGCTTTTTCTGTTTAAGAACTTCCCACAAAATGTACTTTCACACCTACAGAAAAGCAACCCAAGTAAAAAAATGATAGCTTTTATGATGACATTCCTGTGCTATATAAAGTGGAGGCATCATACCATAAACATTAGTCTTGGCATCAGATAAATGAGTAGTTGAACAAAACCACTGCAAGATAATCTCAATTCACTCAACAGACACCTTTCAGCAGCAGTAGTTCTTATACCAATAGCCATTACTGATATTTAATATTCCCTTTCCTAACCTTTAGGTCTAATCATAGCCATAAATTTCACTGTATTGTCCCCCTGAGAAGAGAAGGGTAGGTCCTTAGACCACAGTTATAATAATGAATTCACACAACAGACTAATCTTTCACACTTGCTGGTCCTCTTTTAGGAAAGTAGATTTCTCCTCCAGCTCCAATGGATCATCTTTTAGAGGTGACCTGCAAAACAGCTTTCCTCTAATAGTCACCTTCTCCTTCTTCCAGTTCCATGGACAGATAAGAAAGCCTGAGCACTTTGTGACCTGAAAAATCACTGTGTTCTTCCCGACCACACTCATGCCTTGATGTTATAAGAGATTTTATGAACTAATCTTTTGTTAAGATCAGGCACCAGCTTGTAGAATATAGAATTCTAGAGCTCATATAGTTAAGGAAGTTTGTCTAATGATAGGCTGAGCTGCAATCTGCTGTGAAGATGCACCAAAAAAACTAGACATGTGATCCAGAGAAGACAGAATACACCTTTATCAACCCTGCGGATACATCTAAACTGGGCAGAGTAGCCAGCATGCTCCAAGGCACCTGACACAACAAATGCTTTTCTACAAAGATACACTGCAATTTCAACCACAGATCAGGCTCAGTAGCACTCAGAGAATTAACATGGAAAAAACTACCTACACAGCATGAAAAGGGTAAGATGACTTATCTGATCCATTATGCAATAGACATACACCCTATTACACTGGCACTTCATCCAAGAATGAAGAATTTTGAGTATCTGGCCAGAACTGCTTGAAATAGCAGTGATTTTCTCAGAAGAGTGGTGTTTCACCACCTATCCAAGAGCCTTGGAAGTGTCCCATTTAAAGCATACCTAGATTTCAAATGCCAATCTGTGAATTTATGAAAATGATCAAAAAACAAACAAAAAAAACCCCACAAGTGGCAGCAAACTGCCAGGGTCAGAAATGGTCAAGTGATATTTGCAAGCAAAGAGGGAAATTAGAGAAAAAGCAAGGACAGAAACTCATAGCATCTGAATTCAGTTATGAGACAGTGATACCAGCCATGCATTTTAAGCATCAGTCTTGGCAGCATTCATGAACAAGCTTTGGAAAAGAATATAAGCGAACAGTTTATCCAAGAGTGAAAGGATCTGCATCTGAAAAAGGAGAAGATAAATGACACCAACTTCCCCAACTAACAACAGCTACTTGAAGAAAAGATTTCTGAAGTAGGGTGTGCATTTGCATTGTTAATTTGAAGAAGTAAAAAAGTTCTGAAATGAAGACATTTGTATAGAGGAGATCATCACCATTTTGATTAATTTCAAGATATGCAGTCAAACTGCTGGTAGCTTCCAACAGTCTGCTGAGACAGCCTGTAAGCTATCTCTTGGCTTTTGTTTAATAGAGAACAACTGCACACTCTCTGTGCAGGCAGTTGATATGATTTACCTATTTGTACAGTGCACACCTAAAAGATTTTCAATTTGATATGTTGGCATTTGACACCTGATCTAGAAATGAAGCTCCATGTGTAAATTGATGGGGATCCTCTCATGAGAAAACCCAAGACTGGTTTGCATTGAACAGAATTAACCACCATCAGTAATGTTTTTTCATTACTGAAAACCATTTGCTTCTTAATCATAAATATCTAACATATCTAACATACTTACAAAGATGTCAGTAACAGTTTTGATAGCCCTCTCTCTTCTTTGTGTAAATTCTTCATCCTGCAAGACATTAAAGGAGGTGATTAAAAATACCAGGAATGGAGATTAAATCTCAACCATTACAGTAAGTAAAGCAAACAAAAGTTGTCAAATAGTTTCTGAGGTGCTCAATTATTTCGTGACGTGTGGTGATTTCCTGTAACACAGATATATTTACTTCTCTCATCAGACAGGTAGGGAGGTCTTTATGACTGTATCCAGATAAGCAGTTTTTCTGCTGTCTGCTTCAACAGCATCCCTAGTTACACAGCATTACCAGCATACCAATTCTCATTTAGCTAATCAGCCTCTCCATATCACTCTGTGTGGTTTTGAACAGATTTCAGGCAAAGCAGCTCCAGTCACATGGTTACCTTGGATCCACTACACAAAACTCTACACACACTCCAAAATGAGCTACTTGCCAAGCCAGACCAACAGAGAACTACCAAATATTGCAGAAAAAAACCAAGGCACCTCTTAAGCTAAAGTTAACCAATACCTATGAACTCTGTCATAAAAATGTTTTAATTTTCTTTCCCCAGCTGAATTTGCACATGGATTCCTTTAGGATTAACAAAATTATAGCAAAGGCAATTCTGGTATACTGAAGAGCTGTGAAGCTGGTACTGCACCTCAGCATTTGACACGTTACAACAGAAACAAGAAGTGGCTTGATCTTACCTCCGGTAGTCTGTGAGTTTTTTGAAACTGTGATATAGAGTAAGAACGAACATAGTCTCCCATTTCTTCCCTTGTTTCTATTGCACATTTCACCAGCCACTGGAAAAAAAAGAGTTTGTAAAGTTTTATCACTGGAAAGGGAAAGAATAACAGCAGAAAACACCTAACTACTATATATCTATTTTTAATATATGGTAACAGCTAAGAGCACATCTTAATTACAGAAACAAGAACATTTATTTGTAAACATGTTAACTCAGGGATGTACTTCTAAGAAATGACTCATCACTAGCTATGCCCAGAACATCTTTGTACTAAAAGCTCAGTAGAGTGAGCAGATAATGCATGAGCTAAGAAACCATGTGGCTTTTCCTATAATCAAAGTTTTATAAAGAAAAATCCAAGTATTCTTCATACTGTTGACCTATATTGAATGAGATAAACCTCAATGAGTCATATTGCTCACGCTACAGTGGGATTTGATAGTCCAAAGGAGATCAAACAGCATTCCCTTAAGATTCTTGGACTAGAGCCTGGTGTCCCAAAAAACCCACATCTCAATGTTATTTGTAAATAATATATTGCAAAATTATTTTGTTGTACGATTTCCCTTTTATTTACACCTCATACACCAACTTCCTTTTACATTCTAATTAATTTCTTATAGTAAGCATAAAAAAAAAGAAGTGATTGTAAATTTCATCTCTTAGGAATTCAGTTGAAAAATTAACTTATCAACATATGAAATCTTCACAAGCATAGGCAAAGTTCTTTGGAATTTTCCCGAATAAATTTCTGTACTTCAAATATTTGCATCTTCAATAAAATCATTCCAGAGAACAGTATTAAGAACATCTGTGGAATAGAAATGGGTGTGCACCACTTGAAACATAATTCTTTTAATCTGCATCTTTAAAGATGAACAAAAATAATTTTAAAAGTACTCCTCCCTCCTTCCTACTCTACAGTACACTAAAAGTTGTCAGTATTGTCATACTTGTACATCAAATCCCTCAGCTATACCAAGCACTGAATGTACATCACATATACAAAACTGCAGTCGTACTCTACATGCATACAGGTTCATCTCTCTCTACTCCAAAGAAGTCCTTGGGAACATACTTTCAAACAAATGCATTGTCCAGGTGATTTTTACACACTATGTGGGTTATAGCACGGTCATCCTTCTACAAAGCAAGCTTGAACTGTTCACAGCACTCATCTCTGTCAGTCTGAGTGGGAGGAGATGGGCTGAAGGTCTGCTGGAATTTGAATTCCAAGTTGAACAGAACGTGTTCTGAGCAAGCAGTGCCAGGACCCAACACTGAATTTGTGACCTATACTGTCACAGAAGATACCACTTGAAACATGACCTCTTCTCATTAAAATTAAGGTGTACCCCAAGTAAAAGCCATTAGAACTGGCAATATAACAACCATACACGCATACGTATGCATTCTACTACAGATCATTTATTGCTTTCAAAAACTAGCTCCCCTGTGAAAAGACAGATCTTCAAGCCTGTCAAGTGTTCTAGAAGTACCACATGCTCATATAAGAAGAAAAGGCTTCTTCTGACATTTATAAGGCCACACAAAAAGCCACAAAATATTGAAGCACATTTTAAGTAATGCTGGAGAAGATAAATCTTGCGAGCTGTTGACAGCCTGTGCAGGAGGTCACATAAGAGATCAGATGAATTTCAGGATCCAAGTTTGAGCCAGCAACTGTTTTCTGTGCTATAACCATGAACCCCTGGAAAGTGAGGGGAAGATGATGACAAGGAGAGAAACGAAAATGCAGACTACTAATTACAAAGCACATCTCAATACAAGAGTATGTGCATACTCTGGGAACATAAGCATAACTTACTAGGAAGAACAGCACCATTTCTGGTCATTGGAATTTTTTTTTTTTTTTTTTTTAAACAGTTTTGGTTCTCTGCTGCAGACTGTAGATCAATCTCATTTCTTCCTATACAGAAGGATCCATATAAACTCCTCACATCAAGTTCACTGGACTAGCCTGCATAATACAAGAGCTCCTGGACACAATGCCAAGTGGAGGAAAGAGCATCTGAATCACTTGAGGATTGATTTGAGATTTACAGATAGCAAGTGAAATTTCAAATTTAACAGAGTATTGAGGAAAACATTATTATCAGCCTGTTACAGCTCTTGCACAGTATTTTTTAGAACACGGTAACTGTGGACACCAACAAGAGGTTTTTTGAAAGCCTATCTTGGGATAAAATAATAAATCAGTATTTAGAGAAGGTGAACTTCACAAGGACCCAACAGAAAGCCACAAATACTACATACAAAAAACACTAAGCATCAAGAAATATTTCTTCATCAAATATGGATTAAATATACCACCTACTGGCCAGCTACTAATATTGAGAATCACTACTCTCAAGAAATCTAGAGGCAAATTTCCTCCCTGCTTAGAATTAATGTTTCTTCTTTTCAGAGGTAATATACCAAATAAGAGTCCCATAGTTTTTACAGCAGGAATAATAGCTCATATTCTTACTGTAGAAGAGGAATTATTTTTACTGTAAGAGAAGTCCTCTATTTGTCAAATGTAATCATTTATTGTCACCACCATTACCACCAAGTGAATAGGGCAGAAAATTAACCTGGGTTGGGATATTTTTTTCCTGGTAGGAAAATACAAGTTTAGAAGTAAAAACCTCATATTAACATGATATATCCTTTCCATATCAGGCAACATGAGTACAACTTGACAGCTGCGTAACAGTAGCACACACCACAACTTTGTGGGAAGTGCAGTTAAAGTGTAGCTTCTTCAGGAGCCTTCTACTACAGGATAATGAGAAGGATTTTTTTCCCATTTCTTATAAGCTGCTATTTAAAGTCTTAATTGCTGAATTATTTCATAAATAGAAAGCTAAAAGATATTTCATGAAAAGGCAGCTTGCTTAAGTGTCTTAATTTTCCCTATTTATCAAAAGGTACATTTCAGTGTGCAGTTGAAAGAAAAATAAAAAAACTGATAATGACATACCAAGGATTCTTAAGATACCACACATAAGTGGAACATATCACGTGCTAGCTTAAACCTTAATCATATGGAAAACTATGAGCATGCACATAGTTAGTGCTGCTCGAGAAATACACAGTAATAGGATCACATCAGAGTGATTTATGTTTCTATCCATAGTTACAAAGTGATACAAATGAAGAATG
The DNA here is from genome assembly GCA_013399055.1 of Ramphastos sulfuratus. NCBI lineage: Eukaryota > Metazoa > Chordata > Aves > Piciformes > Ramphastidae > Ramphastos > Ramphastos sulfuratus. Next base: position 123,081 of record WBNM01034045.1, read on the forward strand.
AGCTATACTTAAAAAAAAAACCAAAACCAAAAAAAACCCAACTTCAACAGGCTTTCAGCTTTTTCATATTCTTTTCATGGAACGATTGTTGGCAGAACTTACTCCATAAGCTTAATCATCAACTGTAAGATGTTCTATTTCTCTATTTCCTAGTCTGGCAAAGTAAAGTTTAAGCTTGTTTTAGTATCTGCTAATATAGTTTCTTTAAGTAGTCACTCCAAAAAGGCAGAATCGGACTTCATTCAAAAGAATTTAAAGAGCAGCTTTAAAAATTCTATCATCCATAACACCACTCAACTCTTTAAAAGCATTCATTTAAACAACTCCCCTGTGATTATTCATTCCAAAGGTAAATAGGCAAGTAATTATGCAGATATCGGTTAAAATTTTAATGCAAGTTTTATAGCCTTTTTCAGCAAAGAATCAATACATCACAAAATTATTACCTGTACAACAGGAAATATGTGAATGAAATCCAGTCCCTGGATCTGATGTGGTTCCAAACGATGAGGGCACTTCATTTTTGGTAATACTGACACAATTTTTTCAGTTAAGGCACTATTATAAAACAAAACAAAAAAAAAAAACCCACATGTGTATATATATGCCACAATTTTATTTTATAAATTATGAATTATTTTTGCAAAAACAGTTAGTTGTTACAAGGTTCCCTCTAGTGGCTTCCACTGTATACAGCTGTGAAACTTTCACAAACTAACTTTTACATTGTTACATATATTGTTTTTTATATATATACACACAAATACACACACATATATATATACACACACACACATATACAGAGGCACATATATCTCTCAAACTAGTCTATGAAGAGGTGACTATTGCCTTCTGCAGGCTCCTAACTTGAGGTTTCGTTTATAGTCTTACATACAAAACTTCAAGGGCTGCATGTCTGGTCAGATGAAATGTTAAGAGGTATCTATAAAAACCTCCATGTACACATGATACTAGATATAAGAACAGTTCTAACAAGTAAAGGATATTCACTCAAAGTCCAGAATCAAATACAAGACTTTAAAAAATTGTTTAGAAGAACTCCCAAAATATATCTTGACATTATTACTGAAACTTTATGAGTTTAAATACATATTACACATAAAAGCTAAACAAATAATTTTTGAAGGTTTTTGAGGTAAGAACTGGAAAAAGGAAAGGAATACCCTAATACAAGAAGTTCATCTACAGGAACATCAACCAGTTTTCCTTATTTTAGGCAAGATTTTTTTTTGCTGCTGATGCTGTCAAAGCACACTTTTAAAGCAGGTGTCACCATACTGGCAAAATCTTAAATTATTTTTCCATGAAAGAAGAAAAAATAATTGGTCCAGTACTGACATCACAGGTATTCAGCGCTGCCTAAATGGATAATGAAAGGGGAGCAGGAGATAGGAGACAGAGGCCAAAGTCTGGGAAGAGAGTCTGAAAAGTTACATTTCTTAAGAAGTGAAAACTTTGATGTAATTCTTATAAGGCAATTTGCACTACAATAATATTCTACAACATGGAAATAGGAGTACCATTCTGCACAGCCACAGTAAATGGAACACAAAAAACCCAATGAACATGTTATGTATCAAACAGATGCAAAATTCCCTACCAATGTATTCTTTTATGTTAATTTCAACCCAGAAATAATATGACATCATCAAAACATCTTCAGAATAATACTGAGAAAACACAGTTTTACTTTTCCCTCTCTTGAGAGCAACACATAAGCACTGAGCTACCACCAACATAAACATTACATGGACATCAAAACCAGCCCATGCCTGTGTGACTCTGAACACTTCAGATCTACAAATAAATCACTGTTGCTGTTTTAGGTGAGAAGCCTGCTCTTTGTTTTGCCAGTTTTGCATCCAGTCGGCTAGAAAGATAACAGAACACTTCCAGAACAATTTAACTATTTCTCAGCCTGCTATTGCTAAGGGTAACAAAGGCAGCAATTACAAACACTAGGCAATTGCCAAAATTACCACCACCACCTTCATTTCTACTCTCTATTTAATTCTGTGCACTTAACGATGCTTTACATAATTACTTATCTACAGTAATTTCAGTGTCTCCAAGTTTAATGGCAATAGCTACAATTTTTTTAATGCAGTTTTGCTGATGCAAAAATGACTTTCCAGAAAACAGCACAGAAAGATGTTCTTTTGAACTACACTGAGAAAACAGGTTATTCTTCCTCCAAATTTTCATTATTTAATTGATCACAGAAATGAATAAAGGAAAAGGGAATGAATAAATGAAAAGGGAATGTATTCCCTTTCTCAGTACAAAAAAATTTTACAACCTCCCTAATATGGGAATTGTCTAAGGAGAAAATTCTACACATAAAAAAAATCATCAAACCAAAATGGTGTCCTTCACTATCAGGAAGGAACTCCTCCTCAGTATGGGGCAGGTAATGGTTTCAGCAACAGGGCCATAATTTAAATTGTGTTTGTTGATGTCTATGCTTCCAACCCAGAACACATAAAGGGGGAATCAGAGATTATCTATAAAGCAGAGCTGCAGAAAACTCGAAAAGGTCTTCTAACATTGCACTCTAGCTTCCAGCAGTACGGTCTCCCTTTGTATTGGCTTCTGTATTGGCTGCCTTATGCCAGCACAAGCATCTGTACAGCTGCATAGAGAACTGGATCCAGGAACTGATTCACATTAAAACTATTTTCCCTACTTTTCTTCTTTTTCCAGTAGGTTTTAATCTGGATCAGTTCCCAATCCAGTCCAATTTGGGGCCACATAAACGCTTTTGCTGCTTAGTATGGATATAAGAACATGGCAGCCCAGAGGGGACTAGCATTGTCCTTTTTTTTTTTAAATTTATATTTTGGAATAGGCTTCTTTATGGTTCTAGAGGTTGAGAAACTGACAGCAGTGCAATGTTTTGCAAATTGGTAGTCTTGAGAAGCAGGAAACTTGGACTAAAAATCTCTTATAAAGAAGCAAACAGCAGCAAATCCCACTTACCTCACGTTTTAAAAGGAAAAAAAAAAAAAAAAAAAATCACACTTGCCATTTAATCAACTTACATTTTTTGACCAATAGTAGAGTTTTCCTGAAACAATAAATCAACATCGATATCGAAGTTGCAAGTAGTGATACACCATGTCATGCCGCCTACCACCTAGCAAAGGAGCAACAGCATGGTCAGTTTAATTTTAAATTGGAAAGACAAAACCAAACACATCCTAATGGCTTTATTTTAGAAACTACAGCTTAGTATTTTCTGCATCCTTAGTATTACATAGAGTGAAAATACACATAGACAGCATACATATGCCAACTTCTATGTACAAAAGACATAAGACACAAAACCCAGCAGTTAGTGACATTCTAAACTTGTCTTTCAGCTTCATGTATCAGTTTTGAAACATCTCCCAGATTAAAAAAGAAAACTCAGAAATACTAGATGAAACCCAACAGTATGTTAAATGTCATGATCTGTAAAAACTGACTGTATCAAATTTTTATCAAGGATCATAATTTTTGTATACATAACATTCTGTATACATAACATGCTACTACTGCTCTTTGCTTGCTGACATATGCAACAGCAAGTGCTAGATATGGTATCAATACTACAGTGCAAGTCCCCAGCCCTGTAGAAATCTGTATTTCAGGCCCTGTTCCTACAGATACTTAGGCAACTTGAGCCATTTCATTAACTTCACATAAATTACATAAACATTTTAAGACAACCTTACATAAATATATGCAAGATAACCTAAATCTATACAAAGATAAAGAAGAGAATAAGGAACCAAAATGTGGAATAACTTACCAACATCACACAGCAAATTAGGATATTCTGTACAAGGTTTCCCAATGCATTACCTCTCTCTCATTCCCCTCTGAAACAGTTGACCAGCATCACTTCCATACTAGCAACTAGATCCTTTTCAATAGCAATGTTCGTTTTAGCAAAGGTTGGGCACTGTCATGAAATGACAACTTTGCAATTGTCTCTGGGCAAGTATAAACCTGATGTACCCATTTCTACACATAAATGCAACACAACAATATTATATTCTAAGGCAGTCTCCCTGAAACTACTTAGTGTCTGTGTGCAAAGCCTCCCAAGCAGCTCAGACCACTAATGCCAATGAGTCTGAACAAACTAAAACTGCATTGCAAAGAAAGGCTGTGCTATGATCAAAGAAGGAGCAGAAAACAGAAGAGCTCATGTCAAGGCTGCTGTAGTCCTGTGTTTTCAAACCTTGCTTCAGGAATTTCTCACAGAGTCAGCACTAAACTATTCAGAAGTCTCTTTTCAAACTGAACTTTGCTCACTGTCAGCATCACACACTTCCTGTCCAGAACAATAAAAGGTTAACATACATGATATTCTGAAGGTACATAAAAACAGCCCCAAAATAATCTCACTAGACTATTGGTCCATTCTTAAACAGAGCATCTCAAGACAAATATTTCTTAATTTCTAATTAACAAATACTATCAACACTATTTCCAAGTATCAAGTCTTTCCTAGGTATTTTAATTGCAGTTGACAGAGGGGCAAAATTCCCCATGTACAAGTGTAAATTAGGCCATAACACCCATCAGAAAGCACATCAGCAATTAGCGTGCATCCAGCTGTCTGCTTTAAAACAGGCCTTGTTGCACAAAATTATTTTTCCAGAGTGAGGAGGTCCGATTTGTCTGAAACTGGGTCATTTGAGTTATTTACATTCATGCATTTCAAGTGTTTAAAAAAACCACACCACTGTTAAGCTAATTAACAAGAAATATGTAAATCTAAAGTTTTTAAAAATACTACATTGGCCTCACCTTGTCAAAGGGCGATAACCCCTTGATTCTTGCTCGAAAATACCCAGCAGCCACCAAGAGTTCCAAAATTTCAGTCAACTTGATGTTTTGCTCCTCATCTTCTCTTGTTTCAACCTGACAAACAATGCAATACTAATTCAGTATTTCTCCTTCATTCTTCAAAACAATATTTTCCCAAAATTTATCCTAACATACATCACACATCAGGGAAATCCTTGACGTCCACTAGCAACTTGGCTGTTAATTTGAAAGACATTAAATAAATAGGTAATGCATTTCTATATGGATTTAACTTTGTGGGTTTTTTTTCATCCAAATACTTTAATCTGCTTTTGCTGTTCAAACTCCTAGTCCACAGTTTGCCTCCGGCTACAGAGATTGATCCTACTGCCATAAGACAGTTAATTTATTCTCCATTTTGCACATTTCTTCCCATTTCAGGGTTCACAAAATCATACATCTCAATTTAACGCTTCTATCTTTTTACAAGAGGATAAAGAAATTCACGTGGAACTCCACTTTTGGGTAAAGCAGTTGTAAGCAAACTCAAAAGTCTGACAGAAACAAATAGCAAACACTGACGGGCAGCCTGGACAGTTTCGATGCTCCAAAGCTTTATCGGCACAGCAACCTTGTCATTAGTGCCTTCGTCCCCACGCTACAGGACGAAATCTCACAGCTCCAATAGACATGATTTACTAGAGGCACGGAGCACCCAAAACCCTCAGACCTAGGCCAGAGAGACAGCTAACGGGGCTCCGAGTCTCCCTCTCAGAGGCCGCAGGGACCCACTCCCACCCTCCCCCGCTCCGCTCTGTTCCACAGCTTTTCACCAGCCTCCTCCTCTCCCTCGCACGGAAACCTGGAAAGCTTCGCAAGGCGAGGGGACGCGGGAAAGCAGTGGTGCACAGAAGGTGACCTACACAGCCGCTGCCTGCAGCCCCACAGGGCCTCCCCTGGACCGGGGCGGAGAGGGGCTCGGCTCCTCATGCCCGAGGGTTCCCACCTCGCGGGGCCGTGGGCTGCCCACGGGGAAGGGCGCAGGGCCGGGCCCGCTGCAGAGTGCTGACCCCCGGGCTCCCGGCACAGTCTCGGCGCGGCGCCTAGGGCCGGTCAGCTCCCAGTCCGCGGGGCTACAAGGAGAAGAAAGAGCAAAGGGGAAACCCGGGGAAGCCAGTGCAATGGGGCCGGAGGAACAGCGGGCGGCCCGCGCCTCGCCAACACCGCTCCGCCCGAGGCGGAGCGGGCTGGGAGAGTCGCCGCTACTGTACCTCCTGGGGGGCCTGGTATTCCTGTCCCTTGGGGACGACCATCGTCCTCCGTCTCCGGCAGCCTGCGCCCAACCGCTCAGCCTGTCACGTCCGCTCCCCTCGCCGCAACGCTCGGGCGACGGGATGTTCTCAAGCCGGTGGCTGCCGGGTTCCCCCGCCCCCGCTCAATGGTTCGCCCGCACCCTCCTTGCGTACAAGCGCATGCGGGCCGTGCCATTCACGGCCAAAGGGGTGCGGGGGAAGGAGGGCGGGGGCTGCTCCCTGGCGGCTCATGTGACTGACTGCGCGGAGCGCAACCGCCGGCGCGCCGGCCCGCCCCTTCTCCGCTCCTCCGTGCCCGCGGGCGGCGCCGCTGGGGGCCCCTCAGGGTGGCCCTCAGGGTTTCCCTCAGTGTTTCCCCGTGCCCAAGGTCGCGCCTCTGCTTCGGAGTAGGCTGTGTGGGCGTCCCCTCTCAGTCTGTCTCCTCCCCGCTTGTACCCGTCGGTCCAGGGCACTTCCCCTGTCCTATGCGGGTGCTCGTCTTTCATTTTTTTTCGCTTTTGCAATGGAACCTGGGGCCTCTCCCCGGCGTGGAGGACAAGTTACTGAGTGCTCTGTGACCTGAGGGATACTTCACAGCCTTTCATGCCACCCAGGGCACTGACCCCCGTCATTAGCAGCTCGATCTCGTTCAGTGACCTAACAGCTGATGGGAGGTTAACAGTATTTTCTGTCTTGTATGCAGGTCCCGTGCTTGGGAAACTTTGCACCTTCTTGATCTGGTGCTGCCCTTTGCACCCTCTTGATCTGGTGCTCTTTCAGCCTCCTGGCAGCAGGCATGTTGTAGGACTCCGTCTATGCTGTGCGCTTGATCCTGGTCTCCCATTCAACACTTGCCAGTACCACACAGGCCTTGGGGAACCACATCGCCGCATTGGCATGAGCCAGGGGCTGGAAGGCTGTGCCCAGACACAAATTGCCCACACCCTGCTCCACCTCTACCACACTTTAGACTAGCGAATTAAATTACACCAAGACACAAGGATTTACTGGGTGATAACAACTTGGTAATAATCCACAGGTTGGAAATGGGGTAGCCTTTCCTGTTGATGATGACTTGGGAAATACTTGAGCAGTCTCTTCAAATCTACTACAGATGTTCAATTTCTAGGCTCTCCACCACGCACAGAGCATGAAAAATAAACTGTGTGTTTGGCTGAGACTAGAGGTGTATCCGAAGGTGGAACACGAAAAGCCACAGTGGAGCATTGGTTCCGTCCATTGGAGGGCAACAGATCACACGCGAGCCTGTCCATTCCGACGGCTGTCCTGACAGAGTGATCAAAACAGTAATAATAAAAGCAAAAAATATATGCCAAACTGGCTCAGGCCACGTATTCGTGTAACCACAGGCCCATGTCTTAATTAGAGTTGCAGAAAACTGTTATGCAGCCCCAGAGGCTAAAATGCTCTGGTGAGCAATACAGGCTTTCTGCTTTTTTTGTCTGCCTTCTCACAGAGGACTTTTATGGCTCTGATTTGATTGTTATGGAGAGGAAAACTCAAACAAACAAACTCCAGGGACCACAAGAAGGGTTGAAACAGAAGAGCATTAGGAAGAGAGGTATGTGACCTTCAGATGCAGCCAGCAGCTCAGGTTGTAAGATTACTGAGAAGAAACATCATAAAATCATAGAATCATAGAATGGTTTAGGTTGGAAGGCACCTCAAGGATCATCTAGTTCNTCTGGGCTGCATGCACACACTGCAGGCTCATGTTGAGCTTTTCATCAACCCAGACCCCCGGGTCCTTTTCCTGAGCCACGATATGGTCATAAAACTCTTTTTCTAAGAAACATGTTAAAGGATAAATAAAAAGGCAAGGGTAGGATAAACTAGGGTCTTAAGTAGTAACTGAGTATCAGACCAGAGAAGGATCAAACCTAGCCTGGAAAACTTTACCATTTCTTTGGCCTTCTAAAACATAATAGGAAAGGAGCGAGACAGGGCTAATTAACTCCTAAGGACTTTAAAACTGACATGCAACTGACACCCAAAATTGCAAAGCTGGCTTGAAATTATACCCTTGCAGAAATACAGTAAGTTCCTTTAATTTGCTTTATGTCAGTGTGACCACAAGGATTGAAAACATTTCTCTCCTTTACAGTGAATGCTGGAATTTTCCCTTGGATATGGTAATAAAATGAAAATTAAATCATGAAAAAGAAAAAAAAAAAAAGGTATCCTTGTTGCAATTACAACTCATCTTTGATGACTCGAGCCTCAATAAAATACTCTGCAAAGGCATTGCTTTCCAATGCCTAATTGTGATGCAAATTCACCCAGTTATCCAGACAGAGCGGTTGTCCCCTATGACATTTGGATAATCAATCTTCTAAATACCAATTAGGTTTTTAAGAAGTCCCAAGAGGGGTACCGTCTAAAAAAGAAAAATTTCCCTTCCTTCAGATCTTTAGGTTTTGTGCTTGCAAATCTTTAGCAGGTTTAGCTTTAGTTTTTGTTTTCCCTTTCCCTGCTCTATTTTGATCTGTGAAGGTAAGGAAGGTTTGGCTCTTGGTGCAGGTGCTTTGAACAATCTTATCCTGAATTTTCAATTTCACTACTCTTGACCCCATGAAGAGATAAAGACATTCTTTCTTTGTAGATTTCTGGAATTAGCAGTACTCCCAGGTAAGCAGCAGCATCTTCCTCTGTACACATTTACTCTTCATTTTTACTTGTTGTATTGTAAGTATCCCATCTCCTCACAGTTATTCAGCTCTCCTTCATCTATTGCCTTCAGTAGGCAATTGCAAATTCCCAATTATCATCAGTGGAAGTGAGACTGTGCACTGTGAAATGAAATAAGTCACAGACCTTTTACAGTAGCCATTGTGTTAGGGGCTGCAGGAGACCATTGCATCACATCAAACAGGCCAATATGTTTTGCAAGTTATAGTGCCCTTTCAGCAATCACATGTAACACTAAATAATAATGTATTAAACATGCCCACTATCACATCCATTGCTGACATATAGAAGGTACAGTCCAGCTTAAATCCTATTCAGTCTCTCCTCTGAACAGTTCCTATTCTCAGCATTTAATAGCTGAAAACACACAGGGAAGGAGGAAGACTTAAAAAAAAAATGCAATTATATTTGTATCATTTTAAATACTGTTTTATTAAGACTGGCAATACTGACATGAACATTTTTAGATCACTTTCCAAGCTCTGAGTTTATCCCAACAAAACCCAAGGCAAACACAGGTAAAACAAGTGCAAGTAGTGGATGAGAAAACATGATCATGGTCACCTTTTCAGTGATGTAGTTAGCAAAGGGCCACACAAGAGTTCATTTTTCAAACAGGAGGAAGAGGAAAGACTTCATGTGAAATTTGTAGAGGACAAGACAGTACAATATTGAAAATGCTGATCTCGTGGTAAGAAAAAATCCACAGCTCTCTCACAATCTACATGACAGAAGTCAACAAAATTGGCCGCTGGTGCTCTCTACAATTTCATCTGTACAAGCTCTCTCATAGCAGTCTGCCTGGAGAATAAGATAATATTATAACCGAGTTTCTGACTAGTACTGAATGTTTTGCTAGACTTCTCTTTTGTGGTATCATGATTTTGGTCACATCATTTGAAGATCAGGACCAGAATATTCAAGTAACTACTCACTTTGTGTACTTGGATTTTTGAGAAACTTTCTGAGAGGCCTAATTTTCAGAGAGCGCCTACTGTGCCCTCTTTGAAAATCAGACTACTGAATAGTTTCTTGGTCTCTATTTAGGTACTTGCTGTAAAGTCCAGGCAAGGAGAGGCACAGTACATAGACCTGGCACAAAGTAATTACCTACAGTGGAGTTTGTTTGGACAGTGACATTACACATCTCCTCTTCCGAAAGTCTCAGGGCATCTGTACTTGTTGCAGTCAAGAGAAATTAATCTATGAAGAATGAAGTGAGTTTTTCTGACTCATGCACCATGAAAAGACTAATTAAGTCTGAGTCATTAAGCCTTTACCTGAGAAGGTACAAAGAAAATGAGAACAATTGCCTTGTAAATGCATCATGCAGTCCTCAATTTGGGCCAGGATATTAAATTTCAGATTGCAGCTGTGTCTGTGATGCTAGCACCAGGAAGAAGTGTTCTGTTTCAGTTTTATATTTAAACTGAGCAGATCTGATTTGGAAATGTTGGAAAACAAAAAGCCCAGGAACTTATACTTTTAAAAGGTAGAACTTCTCTGAACAGAATCAGGCTTTAAGATTTTTTTGATGTTCAAAGAACAATATTATATAGGATATTGGATTAGTGGCCATCTTGTAACAAAACCTTATAAAGGGACAGAGAATTGTATTTTTTCACTATGATTTTTTTTTTCTTTTTGACAAAATATATGGATTTAGACTTTATTTTCTATGTGTCCTACTGGTATGGTGACAGGTATGACCCCTGCTGGGCCAGAGATTGGACTGGAAGACCTTAGAGGTCTCTTCCGACCAGATATATATTCTGTGATTCAGTTAAAACCGTTGTAAGAATGAACTGTTAATTTCTCCAGTGGAGCCAGATAATCTGAAACTGTTGCAGACTTCTCACAGATAAACCTTGCTCCCAAAGGAAAGATGAGCTAAGGTGGAGGAGCTTCTTTGGCTTTTCCTCTTCCATCTCATTTTTTGTGAAAGAGAACTGACAAGGCAGAGAATTAATAAGAGAAGCAAGAGAAAATATCAGTGATATAGAGGCAGAAAAGACAGAAAAGCAGAGATAACAAGACAAGCACTTTAAGAGTAACCTTAAACCAAAAGGAAACCAAAAACTTAAAGCTTAAACCAAAAACTTACAGCTTAAACCAAAAGGAAAATTTGCTGGAGACTGAGTGGAAAGAAATCTGAAGTACTGACCAAACACATTCCCACTTATCTGACTCCTGTTTTATTCAGGTAAATAGGACTTTACCTGTTTTGTGAATTACAAGCACCATGTCAACAAATATTTTACTTCATTAACTTTAAAATAATCTACTGTTTTTTTAAATAAAAATTTTTCAATGAAAAATGCTAACTTTAATAAATCTCCATCTTCTTGTACTAATGACTCATTATGACACTAATAACAGACCTTTAACATATCCAAGATCACTTACAAGTAGCTTTACAATGCAGCTAGCCTGCAGAAAAGAAATTAGCTGTGTACTGTCTTGGTAGACATCAAGTTTAATTTAAATAGTTTATGCATGTACATGTTCTGAAATGAAACAGTCCCACACAGCATTGTTTTTTAGGATTTTTGTCCTGACTGCAGCTTATGTTTCTGCCTCTGCTTCACTCTGGTGAGACCCCACCTTGAGTAGTGTGTCCACTTCTAGTGTCCCTATTACAAGAAGGATATAGATGTGCTGAAGTGTGTCCAGAGAAGGACCACAAGAATGATCAGTGGGCTGAAGCACCTCTCCCATGGAGACAGACTGAGAGAGTTGGGGCTGTTTAATCTGGAGGTTCCAAGGAGACCTTATTGTGGCCTTTTGAGTGTCTGAAGGGGGCCTACAGGAAAGCTGGTGAGGGACTTTTTAGGATGGTGAGTAGTGATAGGACATGGGGAAATGGAGCAAAATGAGAAGTGGGAGCAAAACATCCAGCGGATGGATGTTAGGAAGAAGTTCTTCAACATAAGGGTGGTGAGACACTGGAAGAGCTTACCCAGGAAGGTGTTAGAAGCACCATCCCTGGCAGTTTTTAAGGCCAGGCTGGATGAGGCTCTGAGCAACCTGACCCAGTGTGAGGTATCCCTGCCCATGGTAGGGGGTCTGGAGCTTGATGATCCTTGGAGTCCCTTCCAGCCTGGGCAATTCTATGATTAATTCTAATTGAAAAGCAAAGTTTACTACCAGTCACTCTACTTCCTCCATCTTGCTGCTCACAGTGGATTCTGGTGTAATCCAAAACTACCATTAGAACAATGCATCCTTTTTTAAAGAATCAAATCTTGCTTATACAGCAGCAAACACTTTGACAGATGGTGGAAGAGCACCATCTGGTGACACCAGGCACATCACTATGTTCTGCTACCATTGCAAAATACATTTATGGTGTTCACCCTGCATTTTGAAAGCCTGTCTCCATGTGTTTTAATATGTTTTAATTCATTATTCAATTATGCATAAGGAATACAGGAGTGAACTTCTAGAAAAAACAATCTGAGCTGACTGTCACCCTTTCTCTATTGTCCCTTAAATCACTGGGAAGTTCTTGTAATTTGAATCAAATATTTTCTGAATTGTTCTGAGCCATTTTTTTCAGAAGGCTCTGGAGTAGATTTTATGGGCACCATGAAATGCAGTCCCAAGTTTTACTGCACTGGACATTTCAAGGTTTTTCTCTGTGTGATCCAAGTATTTTCTTAACAGTGTTCGAGAAACTTGGCTTAGCTGTCTTTTCAAAGATTTTTCCACAGAAGCAATTACTAAGAAAAATGAATTAGCTTTTACCATTTTAGATGTTCAGTGGTAAGGAAAAGAATAGATCTTAACCTGACTATTATTTGCAAGTCATAGCTAATTTCAGCACAAATTGAACCTGAACATGCTAACAAATAAGATACGTGATTTTTCTCTATAGGTTATTTTTTCACAATGGTGATGGCACCCATTTCATTAAAGTTAATGTGAGCTTAGTTAGGAATTAATAAAAGCAGTTAGTTATTATCATAGGCTTAGAAAATGCTTTCTGGATTTTTAGTCTCCAAAGTAGTTTTCTAAGGCTGTGGTTTGTGCAGACTAACTCTGTCATGCTCTAAAAGCTGTGCACAACCCCTAGATGTCAGGGAACCTTATCCAAAATTACATCAAGGTTAAGAACCATGGAAGTTCCTAACTGTTACATGGAACTCAAGTATATAATTCATGAAAAACATATCACCAAGTTATTTTTCATTTTCTCATATGATTCTGGTCCACATAATCTTGACTGGATCCTTTATATATTAAGATAATAAAGCATCACCTCTCCAAAGTGTAAAGACAACCATCAGAATGTCATCTATAGCATAAAACTGCACAGCATGTCTGATTAAGTCCGCTGATAGTGTATGGTGGTGATCCTGAAGAAAAGTGATATGCCCTGCAGTGGAATGATAAATCTGCACCCTGTGATGCCACCTAAAATTGTTAAGTTTGTTTCAATGGTGAACAGGCTGCAGCAGAAACATTCAGCCAGTGTCTACTGTTTTGTGCAGTGAGGAACATGGAGGAAGGTTGCAGTAGTTGTTGAGTCAAAGAAGAATCACTCATACTAAACAGTAACTTAGAAAACAGGTCAATTATTGCTCAAAAGAACAAGAAAGTCAAAAGATTTATCTCCCAAAGCTTTTGTTTCCAATTTGTACAAGACTTCTAAGACTTCCTGGAGAGCATCAAGTCAAAAATAGAAGGCAAGAGACACCAAGTCCAGAAGACCCAGGTTCTAATTCAGTTGCTAAAAAGCCACCTACTAGGAAAAACAGGTACAAGGTAGAACACAGGAGGTTCTGCCTCAACACAAGGAGACACTTTATGGTGCGGGTGATGGAGCACTGGAACAGGCTTCCCAGAGATGTTGGGGAATCTTCTTCTCTGGAGATTTTCAAACCCACCCTGTATGTGTTCTTGTGCACCTGCCCTATGTTATCCTGCTTTGGCAGGAGGGTTGGACTCAGTGATCTCTGAAGGTCCCCTCCAACCCCTAAAATTCTATGATTCTGTTATTCTGTGACTTGAACTTGGATCTTTTTGAAGCTGTTTTGTTGCTAATTAAAGGATAGGTCATTTAGAAAAGAAACCTCCTCTTGAGTTTAACAACATTAGTGTTACTGAACAATGAACAATAAAAATTCAGTCTCTGTAAATACTGTAATCAGATTAAATCTGGTGATTTAATATATCTAAATCATATATTGATGATTTTTTTATCTGCTTCTTTTTTTTTTTTTTTAACAGCAATCACAAAATGCAGAAAACCTGTCTTGTTTGTTTCTTAATTAAAACAGATTTTCCTCCTAATCTCTTGATTCTGGAAGCTAGGCTTTAAATAAACATAGAATATTGTGTTGCTCATAATAAAATAGGGAGAACTGGCATTGCCTTATTAAACTGCTTCACATCCTTTCTGCAGGGCCACTTAGGACAAAGATTTACCTCTAAGATTGTTAGCACTTTTCTTATCAATCAACTCAAAAGCAGCAGTTTGTCTGACTCCAGTGACTGTTGGAATTTTTCATAGTTCGAGGCTAATGAGGTCTTTTTGTTGTAGAATTCTCCTAGCAATTTCTCCACTGTCTCCAGCAGTTCATATTCTTGTGAGTTTGAAAGGATGGAAATAATTTGTTTGGAGTTATGCTGCATATCCCCAAAGTATGCCCACTTATCAGTGATTATGCCTTCTAGAAACTGAAGATGGAAAAGGATGCCTTGTAACTTCCATGACTTTTGAAATTAGGAACAAAGTTCCTGCAGGAACAGAAACATCTGGGCTATGCTGTATGCTGTCCAGTTGAGTTTGTTTGGAATGACTATTCAAATGGCAGCTCATTTGTAAAGGAAGCACTAAAAGCTCCAGCAAGCTCTGCTTCCCGTTGCTGCTGCTGCCACCCTCTTTCTTGGGATCCATGTTACTTTTGCTTAGGATCTTTCCTAAATCAGCTTTTGTGCAGCATTCTATCTCTTGGCTCTGCTCTTAGGCCTTACTGGTACTCCTTTAGAACCATACCCTTGGCTGTGACAACCTGTGGCTGCACTGAGCAATTCTATCACTTAGCAGTTTCTGCAGAGGCTGTGTGGAGCAGAAATGACCAAATCCAGTAACTGCTTCTGGAGTGAAGATACAGTTGCTGCCTTTAACTCAGAGACTAGAACTTCCACAGAGAGAATAATTAACCTTTTACTTTGACTATTCTTCTGCTGAGCTTAAAACCAATTCACTACCTTCGTCTCTTCTGGCTAGCCTCACTCCTGGCTCTCTTTTTACTGCAGAATTAAAGAAAAATCTGGCAATGCATTTTCTTTTTTGTCAGTCTCTCTTTGCCTAGCTGACTGTCTTGTAGTCAGTCCTTCCACTATGCCTATCTCTGTATAGCAGAAGAATATATTGCAAATTTTTGATTTTGGAAGTAGGATTACATGAGCTGCATATGCTGTATCAGAACATCACATCAGGATTTGCTTGCCTTTATTTCTGAAATTGTATAGGAAGTAAAGAAGCATGCTTCACGGGCACTCAGAGATAACAGGTTCGTGCTGTTCTGTGTAAGAGGGAGAAGCCAAGTCCACTTTTAGTAAGACAAAGTGAACCAGGGGCTCAAACTGAGATGGCAAGCAGTGGCTTTCATTCCATGCTGTAAGTCAGAAGTCCCAGTGAATTCCCATGAACTTACCAGCAGAGGCAGAATTCCAAATGTTAAGCCAGTTCTCAAAAGATTCTAGTTTATGAAAGTCCAGCTGCAAATATGCTAGGTGGTTATACAACAGAGTGGATGTTTGTAGGAGAACATCCACTTGTTTCATAGGAGAGACCCAAGAAAAGAAGTGCATGGTGAAAGAGTTAGAATCAGCACAACTATTTTGAACACTTCACTTTTGGAGAAATAAAACATGAGGGAAAACCCCTGTCCTTGTTCAGCTCTAGACCAATGTCTTTCCAAAATGTTTTAGTTAATTCATTTAAGAGTATTTTGTTCTATGCCTCAAACAGTGGGTTTTCAAGCAATCTGGACATGAGTATGACTGTTAGTATATTGTACCCACCAGAACACACTCTGGTGCCAACAGGTAACCCAGTGCTGGATGATACTTTTTTTATACAATTCTGGTTGCTCTAAGGGATATTGTTCTACTTGAGAACTGACATGCTGGTGTCCATTATGTTGCTTTTTCACTATCAAAATCACTCAATTCATAAGGCAAAATAATATTTTTTTGGTAACTATCAGGTCTACAAACTGAGTTATCTGAAAACTGAGCTGTATTTTTCCTGCCATGTAGTTCTTAACTTTGATAGCAACAGATATTCTGAGATGAGGACTGAACTGCAGTTTTGTTGTCAAAGCATGAAGAAAGATAGACTGTATCTTGCTTTTTCAACAGCTCTATTGATCACTAAGCCTTTTAATAATTTAAAAAATCAGAAAAGCAATAGGTGTTGCCATGGAGAGAGAGTTAATAGTAGAGTATTAACCTGCTTCTGACAAGAGGCTATCCCTAACGCTGCAAAGGAAAACTAACTATATGTAATAAAAGTATATAACTCTGTAATGCAATCATTGACCTATCAGAGCCATCAAATTAACTATGTAAACACAATATTTAGGTTGATCATCAAATATCAGTTAGTTCGAAATGTAGTTTTACTGACAGCCTCAGCCAAAGCCTGCTGAGCCTGCTGCACCCTCGGCAAGTTTGCAGATGACACCAAGCTGTGTGACACAGTCGTCTTGCTAGAGGGCAGGG
>WBNM01034045.1:139648-192156 GCA_013399055.1 Ramphastos sulfuratus
GACACTGGAACAGTTTGCCCAGGGAGGTTGTGGCTGCTCCCTCCCTGGAGGTGTTCAAGGCCAGGTTGGACGAGGCCTTGAGTGACCTGTACTAGTGGGAGGTGTCCCTGCCTATGGCAGGGGGGTGGAACTAGATGATCCTTGAGGTCCCTTCCAACCTTACCATTCTATGATTCTAAAAAGTTTCTGTTGCTTTATATCAAATTAGGCTTAAGAATTAATTCACTGAGTCAAAGCTTGATAAGATTACATAGGAAGTAACAGAAAATGTTGTGCTTTTACAGCATTTCTGTCTCTTATTGTACCCACCAGTGGTAGAATATTTTCCACTCTTTATATCTTTTCCATAATCAAACTCTGGTTTTGAAATTCATAGTCTTTATATGTAGACCTGCATGTGGCGTTTTTTTGTTTGTTTTGTTTGTTTTTTCTGGATGCAACCCATTACCCATACTGTGTGTACTTCTGTTTGTTAGATGCAGTGAAAATGCCAGCATCAAGTAATTAGGCAGGAAGGAACAACCTGATGTAGTGAATGGCAAGAGCTGATGATCCATCTGGTTCCGTCCTCTCTGCCTAATAAACTGCTGGTTCTTGCATTGCACACAATGAGAGATGTAATAATTCCTGATCACTTTTCAGGCTATTCTTCTAAGATCCTTTAAGATAGGTGGAAAAGATGAGATTGCCCAGAATTTGTTTAAAGGAACTTTGCCAACAGTGCTGTGAAAAGGAACATGAGGAAGGTTTTCTCTCTAGAGCAAAGCAAGGAGGAAGATGCAGAAAGGGAAACATACACAAAGAATGATGGCATTACTTAGGCTGGTGTTTTGGAGTCTTCACAAGATGTGACAGTGATGAAACACTCCCTTGGGGAGGATGTGAGAATACACAAGATAGCATCAAGCAGCAATGTGTTCTAGCAGCCAGGCTTGCTTCAGAATTGCCCGTGGCCATTTTAACACTTAATTTAGTAGGAAACACAGCATCTTCCAGTCTGCTGGAAGAATTCGTGGCAATGGGAGGGGTAGCATGGTGTCCTGTGGGGCACAAGCCGTATCGGTAAATATTTCCCTCCTCTCTTTTACATTGGCATCAATACCGAAGCACAGAACAGGCATTTCCCGGGCCTGGCGCACAGGTTCCCTTCGTTAACAGCAGATGGCAGTGAAGTTAAACAAATAAGTGGAAATAAACCAAGAAAATGTGTTTTGCCTGCTGCATGGTGTTGCTGCAGAGAGCTCATAGAGCTCCGTGCATATTCAGACAGTACATGGTTCATTTCCAGTGCACAGATCATCCGTGGCACATTCAGGTGGAAGGGAATATTAATTCGGCCATAGCTGCTTGTAATCCAAGTCATGTTTTGTTTTGTTTGTGATGTTTTTGGTCATAAAAACAGCAGGACAGATAGAATCTGTTATAATTTCTTTCTTACACCCATACTTAAAATCTATGCATAGCTGAACAGATGAGGATGAAGCTCAGCTTCAAGTGAGTAAACATTTATTCTTTATTACATATCTTGTGCTACATCTGAGAGAATTAAGATTATATCATCATGGGTTGCATTAAAACTTTTATAATGCTGATTTTTTTTTTTACTGGAAAAAAAGTGTGAAAGGGTTAACAAGATCATTTTAAAGCCACAAGAGCAAAGAAATTGAGAATAAACTTTTACGGTCCTGCTTTACACTTTAAATTAATCTCACTTCTGGTAGAATGGATAGGAGAGGGGGATATTTGTTTTCCAATTTCCAGAAGGCAAATGATGGAGATGTCAGTACAGATACTTGATTGCAACTTTTAACTCCCTTGCCTAAAGTAAAAAAGGATTAAAAAGATATTAGGAATATCTACTTAATGTCATTATATCCATAGTAGTGTCACGCAAACAATATGCTTGCAGGGTTTGCCATTTCTAATCACATTAGACCATCAGAGTATCTATTTCCCTTTATTTACTGCTCAGTGCTTGATCCACCTGAAGAAACCCAGCATGACTCTCCCTCCGTCATATACCAAGATAATTACTCAATCCTGTATGATTATGCAAAGCACTCAAGGAGTGCCTTGCAAACGGCACTCAAGGCCCAGATCTTCATTTCAAAACCTGTTCAAGACATTAACAGGCTCTGTCTGAGGTCATCAGCTATTAATACTGTTAGCTTAATGTCAATACTGTGATAGCAGAAGGAAAGGAACCTTTCTTGTCCCCCTTTTTTTGACCATTAATGGTCTGCAACATGGTCTTGGACTCTGCAGTTCTGTTGCTAAGACAGGTATCAAGCAAGTGAGAGAAGTGAGGACTTAGGGCTATTCTCAGGAGTCTGACAGCCCTTATCATAGCATACATGACTTCTTATTTTCTTTTCAAGCTCATATTTACAGGTATTATAGTCTGAATATGTTTTTAGTCTTCCCATTATATTAGAATTGTTGGTTAAAAAATGTGCAGGACACCCCAGCAGACATATTTATAACCAGCAAGGACATAAGCCTCAGTCACCTGTGAAGAAGGAGCCCTTCCTAATCTGTCAATCAGTCCATGCACAAAATGCACAAAGCATCAATTGCTTTTTAGGCTATTTACTATGACTTATGTATCTGCCAGTAAATCTAAAATACAGGTCAAAGAATGTGTAGCTCAAGTAACTCCATAAATGTAGCAGAAAAGCTTCACTAACTACCTCAGATTGCCAAAGCTGAGGTCATTTCCTTGTTGTGAAAAATACCGAAGTCCATAAATTATTTTTATCACCTTAGGGGCAATGCAAACAGTTTCCCACAGATGCTGAAAGTATGATATGTTTTTTATTTAATATCAGAACACCACTTTTACACAGCTCTTAAAATACGAGGTCTGAGATTCTGCTTGTGCTTTTAAGGCCCCAATTCAGCAACAGATTAAAACAGATGCTTCAGGTCCTGACATTAAACACGTGCCAAAGTGCTTTGTTGCATAGTCATAGGTTGCTGAATTGGAGCTTAAAGACTAAATTTCATCCCCATGAAATTCAGAACTTACCTTCCATTTTCCTTCAGAGAAAACAAGGAATTGTTTCAAACACAATATAAGCAATCATTTAAAAAGATTCAAAAAGGCTTAGAGATCAGTAAATGAGCAGTAGTGCTGGATCTAAACCTTGGACAAAAGCTGATGTAGTGAGCATCATTTCCACAAAGAAAATAAAAATACTTTGACCATGTAAAAAACATAAGCATGAATGGTGAACATCCTACAGAAAACTTTGGAGAAAACACCACTGAATTAACTTACAGTACATTTGTTAAACATGAGCAGCTCTAATAATGACATTTCATTTAACAATGCCCTTTGTCTTTTCAGTTCATCAGTTACCTATTTCAGTAATGAACTGCAGTCATACCATTCTGATTTCCTCCTAATGTAAAGGCTGAGATCACTTCACTTGCAGTGGAGCGTGATGCTATTATTCTGTTTGTTGCTTAGGAAAAAACGCTATAGAATATATCACAATCATAACTGGCTAACAAATATTAAAGTGTGTGATCAGTAAGGATACCAATAATTTAATTTAGCTTTCAATGGAAACAAGTAAAATAAAATAAATTTCAAAACAATAAAAAAGACAGAAAAGGCTGAAAATGCTCAGCATATCTATTTCACAAGCAGAGCAGTAAATATTCAGCTGGGGGGAAAAATGAGCTACACATTAAATGTTATTTTAATTTTTTATCAACAGTCCATGCATAGAACTTAACAGCAATATTTTCAGTTAGGATGAATCATCTGAACAGCAAAACTAAAATGGAGTTGTCTGCCCTATTTAAGGAGGTTTTTCTAAAGAACTGGAGGAAGTCAGATTAAGTGGGTAATATCCCACTTTGCCTTATGTAAACACAAGGCAAAAAAAAAATCAGAGGTCTACTTAATATGATCCATAAGTCTTATAAGGGGTAATGGAGCCTGCTTTCACCCATTTTTCCTGCTTCTTTTTGGAGTTTCCTAAATTTAAAAAGCTTTTTCATTGCCTTCCTAGCTGCAGGAGAGACATTTGAATTAGGCTGATGTTTTTACTTTTCTACTCACTGTGATCCATTCAAAATATTTTCAGAGCTCACCAAAAACATTTAATTAGCAGAGACTGCTGTCCAGCACTTCATAATCTTTTTCCCAACTGAGCCAAATCTGTACAATTTACAATAGATCTTTGGAAAACCATTTTTTTTACCATGTGCTGCATCTATAGATCTCTCTCAATTACCCACAGTAAATTTAGGCATTGTACAAGAGCAAATTTTACAGTCCATGAAGAGATGAAGTGAAATCTAGATGAAATTCATTGTGACAGATTCTCAGTTAGTGCCCTGATGTGTCTGTATTACAGAAGATAGACATTCTATTAGCATGGAAGCTCCCATAATGGACTGTGAATCATTTCAGGTAATAGAGATGCCAACTGGAATGACTGAAAAGCACTATTGAATTCCATTAGAGCTCTTTGTTTTTGAATCAGTCATTTCTTTGTGAATATCCAACTATATACTTCTTGACCCTAGCTGAGAGTAATAATTGTGAACTAATATTACAAAACATTAATTTGAGTTACTGTTCAATTAATGTTTCTGTTCAAGGGTTATTTTTGTGCTGCAAATGTGAAGGGGACTGTGTCTTGTATTACAAATATGTATTTGGACTTGAGCTAGTGCAGAATGCAATTTTCGGTTGTATTTCTATCTCCACTGTATTCAGTCTCATCTCATTAGCTGTAAAAAGACTCGGGTATTGGCTTTTCTTCTTCCAAAGTCATCCTGCTGGAATAAAATAACTATAATCAACAAATCTATAAAGATAAACATTTTTATAAGGGATGCCACAAATAGTCTTCTTTCATTTAGGCACTTGGTTAATTATCAGCAAAATAACTAACGCCATATCCTGCTACCCAAACAGCCCCACCTTATCTATCAATCATGTATGATTTATCAGACTTGATAATTGCTTGGATAATTAACATGGAATTTAGGTTTACTCAGTGTGCTGCAACCTCAGAAATGCCTGCATAATTGCCATTTGTGTAGTAGATGAAGTTATGAATAATTCTTTTTTCACATAAATATGAAAGCTGGATTGCAGGCAGCACATACTTCCCTTGCCCATTGCCATTAATGCAGATGTCATGTCATGCAAGTGCTGTGGCATTGTCACATGTTATCTCTATGTATATCATTAATTAAAATACATAGCTATAAAAATAAGGGAAAAGACTTTGTTTGTAAGTGCTGCATGCTTCTTTCATGAGGAAATACAGAAGGAAGGTTGAAGGAAAATTAGTCTACTCAGTACAGTGGCAACTGGATTTGAATCTCTGTAATGTTCACACATAAATCCTTTGGGAAGACTTTAAAAAGAGTAGGCTCTACATCTTCTGTCTACGATCATCTATTTTCACATCAGAATGAGCAACATTATCCTTATATGCTGGAGTATCTGTGTCTACAGCTTGAAAATGAGCCTCTCCTTAATGTTGTAATGACAGGTGTAAGATTAACTTTGTTAGGTGTCTAGCCACTCATGCAAACTAAATTAAATTAATGGAACAAATTTCTCTCATAATTAAGATAAAAATTCATGTCAGCTGTAACCTTGCTGTACACTAATTATATACAAATGATTTATCATCTGCTTCACCCAGAATATTAATCCTCAACTCATTGATAACTGCAGCCAGTGTTAAGAGATGAGAGTTGATTAACTATGACAGATTGGGCAACCACAGTACCAAGTGCCAGTACAACCAGTGAAACTAATAATATTCAAATAGCACTTCTTATTTTAAAATGCATTCCCATGGAAACAGGTGCATGTTTAATGAGGGATATGGAGATTATTTCAATAATGACTGATATTGGAACAGTGGGCAGAACTAATCAATAATAATTAAGCCTTTAGCCTGGTTAAGATTCGGTTCTGTAAAGCAGGTTATGCACACATGAGTGAGATACTAGTTTGGGCCACGTTACATATAATGTCTTCATGTGTTCCTGTTACTTATTTTTCCTACTGCAGAAGGAATGGCACAGTTTACAGATGTTTAAAAACCCAATAATCTCGTCTTGGCTTCCTCCAGCTCTAACAAAACAAAGAAGAAACTGATGCCACCAACAGTTCTTTGAAAGTCCAAATGGAGTCTCCAATGCTAATTATGCTTTTGGAAATCTCTTTATGAAAATGTCATTCTACAAAAAAAAAACAAACAAAAAACAAAAAACCAAAACCAAAACAAAACAACCCCCCAAAAAACCCCAACACCTCAAACAACACAAAGAAAACCCAACAACTCTTGAAGCATCATATCACAGTATCACAGTATCACCAAGGTTGGAAGAGACCTCAAAGATCATCAAGTCCAACCCATTACCACAGACCTCAAGACTAGACCATGGCACCAAGTGCCACATCCAAACCCACCTTGACAACCTCCAGAGACGGTGACTCCACCACCTCCCTGGGCAGCCCATTCCAGTGGGGAATGACTCTCTCAGTGAAGAACTTTCTCCTCACCTCGAGCCTAAACTTCCCCTGGCGCAGCTTGAGACTGTGCCCTCTTGTTCTGGTGCTGGTTGCCTGAGAGAAGAAAGCAACCTCCTCCTGGCCACAACCACCCTTCAGGTAGTTGTAGATGTGCAGATATGTTTAACAGGATGCTCTTTGAACTCTTGGAATATGATGTTATGTTTTTACTTTATATGAAAACCATTGGAATTAACTTGTAAAACCTTCACAAAAAAGCTATTGGTCCTTTTTTAAATAATTGATACAAAATTTGGAGAAGATTGTTAGCTAGCAATGTATCCTTTAATGAATAAAAAAACCATGCAAAATTCCAGACTTGTTGAAGATTTACAGATTTGGGCTTGGGGTTTTTTCCAGCATTCATTCTGTCTCCCCAGGACAGCTTTTGGACAGCTTTTTTAAACTAATTGCTCATTGAGACTCCAAAAATCCCTGTCAGAAGGAAATAAAACCCCAGTCTTGTACCTAGGCATTAATAAGGCACAACCAATAAACTGGATGAACCAAGTAATATTGCTGTAAATGAAATATTTTCCTGAAAAGTTGGTGTGTCTGAAGATGACTTATGTGTGGAAAGGAAACCTAATTGCTAATATAAAACTGAAGGCAATTAGGAAGTTAATACAGAGCGTGAACCTGTTACACCGGTAAGCTGGAACAAACCATGTGGAATACTGCTTGGTGATGGGCACAGGCTGTACAGCCTGATCATCAGGGAACACAGCACTGCCAAAGAGAGATGGAGAAAGGTTCACAGAGCTACCTGCCTAACCAGGCACTGCAGCCGCATCTCCAGCTTTCCTTTTGACCAAAGAGGTGTGATTCTGATGTAAAGGAATAAAATCCAAGAAATTGGCTCCTATCCTATGGCTGCTCAGTGGCTGGATTTTTAAAGAGCCAACCCTTCTCAGCCTGCTAATTCTTTGCATGAGGATACCTGTTCCTCTGGAATTGGAACTGCTTGTTGACACAGGCTACACAAGAATTATGTTAAATGTGAATGTGAGCTCTTTCTTGAGCTTGTATGTTCTTTAACATCCACTCAGCAACTGGTTCCTCTAAAGGTAGCTCCAGAGTGTGGCTCAGGTGAAAATTTGAGCTTCTAACTATGGAATGATTTGAATGCCAGCCCACCACAGAGACAAGCTGGACAAAACAGATGGTGTGCTGCAGGTTTGTCACTGCCTTATGACAAACCTCAATACCATAGCAGGTTGTTATTGAGCAGACAAACCAGACTACCCTCTAGAAATACTCAGCACTGCACGCAGCCTGAACTTCAGCTGCCAAGAGAAAAAGAAGAAACTAAGTACCAGACCCCAGCCACTCCAGTCCTGGCAGTCTCAACATATGAACAGATTAGGGACTGCTTTCTACTTGCCAGTATGGACTCAACCTCACAAAAAAAGAAAAAAAAGTATTTTAATCACCAGCCTAGGAAGTAAATATTCTATTTCATTATGATTTTCCTTTTCTGCCTCCAGTCCCATGAGGGGCTTCATTTTTTTTACCATTTGTCTTCTGTTCTTCAAAAGAAATTAAAGTCCCACTTAGATGAAAGGGAAAAGATGAACTTTATGAGAAATAAAAATTCAAACATTTCTTTCTCTACACTTCTTGCTATTTCAGGGCTAATTGCCTTTGCATTTGTAACTGCAGATAATGAGAAGAAACCTATATATATGGAATTGAAGAGAATATATGCAGAGGAAGTCAAGTACTTGATATCCAATTTAACTTGGAGTTGGGTATCGACTTTAAATAAGCGAAAAAGCCATAAGCATTTTCATCATCTTATACTTAGTGGATACATATCTGCTATAAACTACTCAACTACAGTACATCACTGATCCTCTATATTAGTGCTAATGAATGAACATTTATGTGGCAGAACAGAGATGGTCTGATGTGGTGACCAGACAGTGCCCTGTATATTTCTACCAAGATTCAGTGGGTCCAGAAGTTTATGTGTAAAAGTCTTTCAGGACTTTGGAATCATGATACAAAAATAATCATCAGTACAAATACATTATAATGAAAGCATAAAAGAAGCTCCCAGTGTCAAATGACTTTTCTGATCAGTTTTATATGTAGTCTGACATGCAAACCTTTACCTATCAAAGCTATCAACATCTAGTAAGTAGATGAGCTAGGCTATGTCTGCACCAAACTGGTGCACCAGCAGACTGCACCAAAGCAGCTGCAGCACCAAACAGCTACAGCAGACTAGGCTGTACTGCAGATTTCAGAAGCACCCTTCCAGCAAAGCAAGTAGCAGTTCCTGCCAATACAATGGTCCCATTCAACACTGTAGCCCTACTGCAGGTATCACAGTATCACAGTATAAGCAAGGTTGGAAGAGACCTCAAAGATCATCAAGTCCAACCCATTACCACAGACCTCGAGACTAGACCATGGCACCAAGTGCCATGTCCAAACCCACCTTGAACACCTCCAGGGACGGTGACTCCACCACCTCCCTGGGCAGCCCATTCCAGTAGTGAATGACTCTCTCGGTGAAGAACTTTCTCCTCACCTCGAGCCTAAACTTCCCCTGGCACAGCTTGAGACTGTGTCCTCTTGTTCTGGTGCTGGTTGCCTGAGAGAAGAAAGCAACCTCCTGCTGGCCACAACCACCCTTCAGGTAGTTGTAGACAGCAATAAGGTCTCCCCTGAGCCTCCTCTTCACCAGGCTAAACAATCCCAGCTCCCTCAGCCTCTCCTCATAGGGCTTGTGCTCGAGGCCTCTCACCAGCCTCGTTGCCCTTCTCTGGACACGCTCAAGCACCTCAATGTCCTTCTTAAATTGAGGGGCCCAGAACTGGACACAGTACTCAAGGTGTGGCCTAACCAGTGCAGAGTACAGGGGGAGAATGACCTCCCTGCTCCTGCTGGCCACACTATTCCTGATGCAGGCCAGGATGCCATTGGCCTTCTTGGCCACCTGGGCACACTGCTGGCTCATGTTTAGGCGGGTGTCAATCAGCACCCCCAGATCCCTTTCTGTTTGGCTGCTCTCCAGCCACTCCGACCCCAGCCTGTAGCTCTGCATGGGGTTGTTGTGGCCAAAGTGCAGCCCCCAGCACTTGGATTTGTTGAAAGCCATCCCCTTGGACTCTGCCCATCTGTCCAGGCGCTCGAGGTCCTGCTGCAGAGCCCTTCTGCCCTCCAACCCACCAACATCTGCCCCCAGCTTGGTGTCATCTGCAAACTTGCTGATGACTGTCTCAATGCCCTCATCCAGATCATCAATGAAGATGTTAAAGAGGATGGGGCCCAGTACTGATCCCTGGGGGACACCGCTAGTGACAGGCCTCCAGCTGGATGTGGCACCATTCACCACCACTCTCTGGGCTCGGCCCTCCAGCCAGTTCCTAACCCAGCACAGAGTGTTGCCATCCATGCCACGAGCTGACAGCTTAGCCAGCAGTTTGCTGTGGGGGACAGTGTCAAAGGCCCTGCTGAAGTCCAGGTAGACCACATCCACAGGCCTCCCCATGTCGCATCACACAGGAGATACTATTGGTCTTTAAAAAAAATTCTTCAAATTAAAAATATGCAGGCAAGAAAATAACTACCTGTCTCTCTAGAGCATATAGGACTTAATGGACCATTTTGAGGAGAAATGCCAACATGGAAGGCACTCATTGTTTAGGAAAAGTGAATTAAAAAGAAAGTAGCACTGGAGAGAAAGCATGTAGTCATTCAAAACATCTCTTCTAGCAGAAGCTCTGCATGGACATTTGGCAGAGACAGTGTCCAAATCCAGCCTTCTGGGAATGGCTATATTGATTAGTGCTACTTTGGCTAACTGCTCGAGGTAGGAACTGGGAACACACTGGTAGCATTTATTGCTACCAGTTAGAGCTACAGCTCTAAATTTGCTCATACTGACACACGACTTAAAATACACCACCTTTAATAGAGTTTCTCCAGTTTAACAGGCACAAGGAAAAGCAAATGCCGAAAATGGATAGCGCACAATAATCTTTCCTTGAGCATCTTCTGCCCTTTCTACTCAGAGTAAGTGGGATTATGCACTACCATCTGACTTCCCCAGCAGTAAGACTTCATTCCATTGATCAGGCTCTGCAAACAATGCAATTATTCAGAGGGGAGTGCAGTGAGCTCTGGTTTTGCTACTTCCACTTATTACTGAGGAGCATCAAAGTACCCAGCCATTTTCCTGCAGCCATCTTTAAAAAAGGCAATAATCTCCATGTGCTGCTAACCTAATGAGGGCTATGTGTGACAGAGTCGTAGATACATTTTCTCACTAGCCTAATGAGGAAAGTGACAGACAGTGAAACAGTTCACACTTCAGTAATTTTCTAGTCATCAGCAATCGCAGTGTTCATGGTAGCAGAAGGCAGAGAAGGGACAGAGAAATATACAATAAATACACGCTGGCTCCATTGGCCAGAATAAGTTATCACTAGGATGGAGGTCTTGGGACAAACTCCCTTAGGAAATTCAAATAAAAAAGAGTCAATTTAAGGCATTCCTAGCAGTGCATTCAATTAAAATTAAATTAAAAAAGTAGGATCAGCTGTTGGGCTATTAGGCCACCTGCCCAAAGGACGGGAAAAAATTAGGGATGTAACGAACCTTTACTCCCAATGTCTGCAAGCTGCTTTCAAATCACTGAATCAGACTGGCTTCTCATAACTGTCCATTCAGCATGAAGTCCAGTTCTCCACCTTTGCCTCCCATGCTAAAAAGAAGGAAGCCAGCAGCAGATAGCTCATTATAGACAGCAAGTGTTTGGATGAAAAATGTTGTCCTTCTTATGTTTTAAACTTACTGGCAATTTTTTTCCCAGTGAAATCATTATTTCTCAAGAGAACATTACTATGAGCCTTGGTACATCCCCAGGATTATACCACCAGGAAACAGCAGCAGCTCTGCAGAGCTATACAGTTCTCCAGGCACTATGTTACTACACCCCAGCAGCTACCACTGCCCTGACAGTCAGGTGTCAAAGTGGAGAAGAGATACAGCCCAGGTGCAAGGCAAGGAGGTCTTCCCAGCTTCTCCAAGGAAAAGTGTTTCACCTGACGATGGTGAGGTCCAAATCTTGAATGGAAGATATGCCACAGCATACAGTTATCCCTTCTTGATCCCTCACCTTGAGTATTGCAGGTTTTATGAGTGACAAAATATTGTGCCTGCCTTTCTTCCTCTCTCAGGCCAAGACAAAAGACATTTGATGTTGCGAGGTCAAACAAAGCAGCATCTGCACACAATCCACCTACCTAACCTAACAGCTGTCCCACTGTGAACTGGCCTGACTCTCTTAGAAGAAGGGATGTTAGGAAATGAATAGTCAAGTGGCTCCTCAACTGGATCTTTCTGCTGCAGCCCTTCCTGTCGCATGTGAGAACCAATGTGGTCAGAGGGACAAGTCCTGTTAGTTTTCTAGCTATGGTGGAATCACTTCTTGAAGAGTCATGGACATGCTTTAGAGATGCAGCAATCAGGTATGACAGAGCTCATGCTGCCCTTTCAGATCTGGTGTTGATCTGCAGGCAGGTATGATCCTTTGCTGTTTCAGCACAGCTGTACATAGCTCCTTCTTTGAGCATCTCTGTAGGAGCTGGATGATGCTCCAAATGCCTAAACTTGCCTCCTTCTGCACCAATCACAGCTTCAGTATATCCGCTCAATGGGGTTGCTGGGACAAGTACATGGGCTAGAAGGTAGGTCAAAATACCTCCCAGTGATCACCACAGCAACAGATGATCCCTTGTGAAACTAATTCCAGTCCTGCAAAAGCAGTCCATAACCCCCAGACAAAGCATCTATCACAGGCTCTTCCACTGAGGGCAGAGCAGCTCTCTGGCAGAGCTTTGGTTTAGTGTTAATTAGCTAATCCTCACTATCACTCTGTAAGTGATTTCTGCTGTGGCTTTGCAGGCTGTTGGGGAAGTGAAGGGCTTTCATGAGTCTCCAGAGGCACAAATGCAGTTAGCCAGAAACTGAACTCAAACTTCTGGGCTCTGATCCTCAGCTCTTGCTGCTTGACTAAAACCTATTTATCCGAGCTCACTAGGATGAACTGTTGTGGGTTTTTTTCTGATATTTCTTCTTGCATACGTGAGAGCATTCCCTTTCCTTCTGACAGAAGGCCTGAGTTCAGAAAGTGACTGGGCTCCAAGGTGCCTCAGCTTCCCATCTGGACTTTTCTTACAGACGTAAGGGTATTAGGTCCTTATCTTTCCCTGACTCTCACTGGGCCTCAGCATTCAATTCCTTTAGGCTATTTTAAAGCTCCCTGCCTAGGAAAAGAAACTGGCTTTTATGGGTGCATCACAAATACTAAACTACTTTGATTAACTCTTCATGTGGAACTGCTCATGTGCCATAAAACCAGCAATGTTTTCCAGTATAAATAATCATTTATTGAGACTATAAATCATTCACTTCTTGAATTATTTGGGTGTTTGGATAAACTGTTAAATCTATATTTAGTACCTAACTCAAAGTCTTGCCTGATCTTCAGAAGTATGGCATGCTCTTCCACTGGGAGATTTTGAACAGCAGATCTCTTGGATAAAAGTCCTTAAATTTGGATTTACATGCTTGTATATAAAAAGTCCATCCACTTAAGTGTAATCTGCAAGAGAAACTGGAAATGATTTAAAAATTGCTCTAAGCATTTAAAAAAATGACACAGTGGAAGGCATTCCAGCAGGAAATGCATTTTAACTGATTTTTTATAGATGCCTTCCTTGTAAAATGCTGTCTTGCTCATCAGAGACATCCTGGAACATGATAGCCATACACTGATCACGTAATGGAGGCAGGAAGCCAAGAACCAGTCTTGTGGGGGAAAACAACCCATTGTGTCAGGCATACAGGGCATCAGGATTGGAGAGAGCCCATGGCACAGTGTTGCACAGGACAGATGTACCACCCTTGTGGTGGGTTGGAGGTGACACCCCACTGTGTGATCCTCACTGTGAACTTACTGGATTTTGCAAGTCTCTATACCAGTAAGCTAACTGCAGCCCAGGTGATTTTAGCACCCTAAATCATTCTCAGTGTCTACACAAAAGTTTGTCCTGGTTTAGATGTGGTGCAGCACTTTTAGATGGACCCTAATGAAACTGCTCCACTTCCTGCATATAGATGGACACACAGAATCTGCCAAAAAAGTGTTTGGCCAACCAGGAAGTGTCAAGAGAATTTTATACAAGAAAAAAGATTTGATGAAACTCAGTGGTTAAGTCAATGTTCATTTTACTTTGTAATTCACCTTAACTGGTTTTGAATGTGAGATAACCCCCCCTGAGACATGAAGTGTGTGCAAAAGATACAAACCTGTGAAATGGTGGGACAGTTTCTCCTCCTCTAGCAGACTGAAACAGCAGCTACTCATGAAAAGAATTCACGTGCCAAATCCGTAAACATGCTCTACCTCTTTTTGTGCTGCTGCTATAATTAATCCAAGAACCTTTAAAATTCCTATCTGATACTTACACTTGTTATAGCAACATATTTAATTCCAGAGCTACATCTTTTAGCAGATTCTTTTATTCTTTTACTTCATTCAAATTACTAATCGTTTAGATTCTTGCTGAAAGTCTTTCCTCCCTCGCTCCCCATGCATGCTTAACCTAATTAACTATAAATGAGAAAAAATGCTATTCACATAAAAAGAAAATGTTAACCTATAAATTATCCAGTGCTCCCTCCTGAGGCTGGCAACGCCTCTCATAGAAAAGCTCAAATGTTGGTGCAATATTCTTGGCTTCCTATCCAGGTTTCTGCCACCCAAAATCATTTTATACAACACATTACTCTGCGGTTTTGGACATCTGGCAACATTTGCTGATAGGAAGTCCTCTCCCGTGTTTTCAAGATTACACGAAGGAGGATTTCTAGGATGATTAATTGGAGAGAGAAAGCCATTCCTTTACATTTCAAGGAACATTTGCAGAAGACTAATGGTCATTTATGGAAATATGG
The DNA here is from genome assembly GCA_013399055.1 of Ramphastos sulfuratus. Classification (NCBI taxonomy): domain Eukaryota; kingdom Metazoa; phylum Chordata; class Aves; order Piciformes; family Ramphastidae; genus Ramphastos; species Ramphastos sulfuratus. Next base: position 154,179 of record WBNM01034045.1, read on the forward strand.
CCTCTTTATACCCATTAATGTCTTCCGGTGCTCTCTATGGGTCACACAATTAACCACCCATTTTTGTTTCTTTGAAGCTGTCATCTCAAGTCCTCTCGATTGTCATCATCAGTTGAAAATCTGGTTTGCCCTGGCCAGATCAAAAGCCTGCTCAGGTCTGTGGCACTGAGCTGCCTAAGGGACAAGGTCCTTGTTCTATACATTTCTTCTCAAAATTGACCTTTTTCTACAGATTTTCAGTTGCACTGTGCCAAATTCTACCTTGACAACCTTTAAAACAAAAAAAAATCTAAATAAAAACTACAGTTACAAGCCTTTATTTTCTCATCCTATTCCTATGCTTTCGTAACTTTGTCTCACTCTCCCACTGTGACTGGAAAGGGCATTGCTGTGCCTAGCACAATATTGTTCTGATCCATAGATGGAGCTCCAGAGTACTCTAGTATTTGTTGCTGTTCTTATCATTGTCATCGTTATCCATTATTATAAAATTTGTATCCAGTGGAACCTGACATTGAATCTCTGTCCAGCAATGTGACAAACATGCGCCCATGTACCAGGTCACATCACAGGCACCACAAGGGATGCTGAGGCACGAGCAAAGACTGGCACTAGGGACATTCAGGGAAAATGACATTGCCATCACATTCTCCAGGGTTTCCTGCTGTCTGCCCTTATCTCCTAGGCACTGCAGGACTTGGTGTCGTCACCCTGAGGGCACGAGGAGGCCTTAATGGCTGAGGGATTAGTCTATCACAGTATTCAGCCTGGTTTTTTTCCCCTTTTGTCAATGAAAGGAGACTGCCCTGGCAACAGTCTTTTACCAGGACATTTGTGTACACTCTTTTCTTGGAATTGTCATCTAACCAGCTCTTGGTTTAACTTCCTACCAATCTCATCACACTGCTCAATGTTTTTTCATGTAACTTGTGCAAAATAACAACACTAGGTTCTTTTGCACCTGGTATCAAAAGAGACATACCCAAGCACAGAAGAAAATTGAGAAAGAGGAGAGATAGGGACAACGGTGAAAAAAACAGAGAGGAGTGTTATATCCAAACACAGTAAGCTAAAGAGACTAACCACTTACCTGTCCATTTCCAATTTCCCCATTTTGATGGTGTTTGATCACAAGCTGAGAAGAGATGGGCCCTCCAGCTGTGAGTAGACAGTCTCATACTGAAATGGGAAAGAGAAGCATAACTTACTTCCCATCCTTGAACACAGTGAAAAGAAACGGAGAAAACAAAACTCAGGAATGAACTGCTGGCATTTTGGTTTATCTTTCTGCATAGCAAAATGATCAAGATGTGGATTTAATGAGTGTATGTGCATTATATAGCTCAGGAAAGATCATACCAAGTCAGTTGCAATTATCTATAAGTACACAAGTCAACTAAAATACACCTACTGAAGTCATACATAAAGTTGAGGAGAAGATACTGTCATCCAATCTTTTCTTATTTTAACATTCCTTCAGGATGATTTACAACACTTTAGCAGAAAATGCAAAAGCCATTCCACAAACATTCATTCAGATTTTTACCTTCGTTTTCCCACAGGGACCCCTGTACTCTTCTCTGTGGTCATTCAACAGACTGAATGAGGACCAAACAGACCCCCCCTCAAGCCTATCTGCCCCATTCTCTTCCCACAACCTCCCCCACAGTTAATATCTGCATTTCCACTCCTTTGTCTCCTCTGATGCCATATCCATGCCCTCTCTCATTTCCTTGCAGAGACTGAGACCGTTCCCACAACACATAGCCAAGGGAGCACCAGCCTGCAATTTTCCACACTCCCCCCACTTCCAATGCCCCCACAAATCCTAACCACTAACTATGCTGTTTGCTGCTGAGAGCCCCTTTCATCAAAAGCTTTGCAGGAATACAACCGCTAAGAATTTTAGTTAATTGGTACTAATTACAGTTAACAGTAATTAGGAGCACATTCACAAGGGGGGAGGTAGGGCTGAAGGAAGAGAAATATAATTCAACATGTTCTCAACTCTGTACACACACTTAGCTGAGCAGGGTTAATAAGAGCATCAGTCTGGTTCCCAAGCACACAAGAGGTAAATAGAAGCCATTTTTCATGTTTTATTCTGCAGAGTACAGTTTTACCATGGCCCATTTTACAAGTGAGGTAAATGAGTCATAGAAAAAGCAAGTAGCTTGACCAAAGCTTTGCAGTAAGACATTGGCAACGTAGAGCACTGGAGTAACTAATTTCCAACCCACTTGATCCTCATGAGAACACAATTTGGAATTATTTTTATTATTATTATTGCTGTGTAATAGCTAGGCTCATCTCTAGCACTGGAAATTTTAAGCTAAGCTGTGGCACAGCTGTACAACTAAATTTGAATTAATCAACCCCCTAATCCCTGCTTAAGGGAACACAGCAAGAAGAAAATATCTGAGACAAAAGAAACTTAGGTCAGAAATAAAAATATTATTTGTGAGGCAAACACACTGCATCAGTTTACAGCTGATAAGATTCAGTAAGCAGCAGAGGAGAAATATTAGAAAGTCTATTAGGAGACATTTAGGTGCATATTAAGTTCCAACCTTTGAAATCCAAGCTATGCTTTAAGATTGTAACTATCTCTTTGCTCCAGAAAAACAAAAAAATTGGAAGGCATAACTATTAACCAAGGATAAAGGTTGAGTCATAAGCAAATGTCATGTTATAGATTTACCTACCAACAAGAAGCTAGCAGGGTTCAGGTCAGAGGTTAATGAAAGACATCCAAAGGTCACCCAGTGATTATGTGAGAGCATGAGTTTAATAGGGCACGGGGACGACAGACACTGACAGAAGATTTATACCAGAGGTGATGACACCGCTACGAATACTGCAGATAAAAAGAGCCCCAATATCGGACTGAGCAGAATGATGAATGGTGCACATGTCTACTCACACTTCTCATTATAAGCTCCTTCACTCATGGTGGCACTTAGTGGCGTTTATTTACTGTGGTTTGATGGTACTGAGCAGAAGCACAGTATATCTAATACTTTAAATGTAGACTTGCCATATAAAAATGAAACAAGAGATAAGATTAGACCATTGAATAATTGCCCAGCTTTCCTGCAGAGATTATGTTCACTAGTGCTAACATTATTTTTTTCCCTAATGTTCTAGTGTGTGAACAGCTCAAGTGAATTAATTTTCTAAGGCAGAAGGTCAACGGAAAATAACTGATAAGCGTTGTGCCTGCTACAGAATATCACTTTACAATATTCTTGCCTCCTCATTTGTCAGAGAGAGAATAAGAGATAATATAATAAAGGTACATAAACAGATTTTTCATCACACTGTATTTAGTTTTAGTTATCCCAAGTGCTATTTTTTCTTGTGGCTATTGCTAGGAAGAGGATCAGTGAAGTCGGCCAAAAATGTCAAATAATAAAAAAAAAAAAAAAAAAAAAGAAAAAAAAGAAGAAACCTTAGGACCCAAACCAAGGAGAACTAAGACCTGATGAATAACATGCATTGCACCAAGACACTCCTTTTCAGACTGTTATATATTTATCAAACCACTGGAGTGTGAATTTATGAATAAGTCTTATCATCTTTCAGGCAGCCAGCACAATAAAAATTAGAACCACAGAAAATTGTGGCTATTACAAAAGGTCATTTCTATCAATTCGTACCTATCTGTAGATGGGAGTGTCATAAGAAAAGTTCTGTATGTCTTTCCAGTTGTACCTTTACCCAGAAATGGAGCAGTACTGCATGATGTCATATTTAACATTTTGTTGAAGATGGAGCAACGTAAATAAAGCCTTACTCAACCAAGAGCTGTTGTAAATAGTGCAGGTAATTTTAAGAGGTGGAAAGATCACAGACTCACAGAATCAATCCGGTTGGAAAAGACCTTCGAGATCATCAAGTCCAACCTATCACCCAACATTATCCAATCAACTAAATCATGGAACACTCTGAGCAGCCCCCTCTGCAGCAAGCACAGCCATCCTCAGCTAGATCAGGCTGCCCAGAGCCCTGTCAAGCCTCACTTTGAATATCTCCAGGGCTGGGGCCCTGAATGTCTCCCATGTACTAGAAAGGGGAGGTAGCCACAGAAATGCAATGTTATTATTATTTTTGTCATTACTGTTTATTATGGTCCATACTGCAAGCATCTGTTTCACAGAGGTCCTTTGGGTAAGCAAAGGTTTATTACAACAAATATTCACAGGTGGGTACTGGAAATGGGGCAGCAGCTTCTAGATACCACAATTAGGCTGTGTCTTGTGCTCGCATATAATGAAAATGTGGTGCCTCTCCCAAAGAGCTTGCTGACTCATGGATCTTATCTCCACAAAGTAAAGCCTGGGGTCTGCAAGTGAGTGTGAGGGATTTGTTCACTACAGCGCTGTGTGTTTCTGTAATAATGCTGTGTTAGGTCTTCCATCTTAAAAAATGCACACATGAAAAGCCTCCCATCAGCTGCTTGTCACCAAGTTTTCAAAAGTCCGTTTCTTGAAAGGTCAGTGCATCCAAGCTACAGCCTCTAGCCACTCTCTAATTAAGCAACAAAACGTAGGCATTCAGAAAAGAGGGAGGTATCTCCAACACATTTTGGAATTATCTTTCCCCATAAAAGAACTATGTAATAAGTGAGAAAAGAAAAACAAACCTACCTGCATTTCAGAAGGAAATATTTCACAGTTTCACAGTATCACAGTATAAGCAAGGTTGGAAGAGACCTCAAGACTAGACCATGGCACCAAGTGCCACGTCCAAACCCACCTTGAACACCTCCAGGGAGGGTGACTCCACCACCTCCCTGGGCAGCCCATTCCAGTGGGGAATGACTCTCTCGGTGAAGAACTTTCTCCTCACCTCGAGCCTAAACCTCCCCTGGCGCAGTTTGAGACTGTGTCCTCTTGTTCTGGTGCTGGTTGCCTGAGAGAAGAAAGCAACCTCCTCCTGGCCACAACCACCCTTCAGGTAGTTGTAGACAGCAAGAAGGTCTCCCCTGAGCCTCCTCTTCACCAGGCTAAACAATCCCAGCTCCCTCAGCCTCTCCTCATAGGGCTTGTGCTCGAGGCCTCTCACCAGCCTCGTTGCCCTTCTCTGGAAACGTTCAAGCACCTCAATGTCCCTCTTAAATTGAGGGGCCCAGAACTGGACACAGTACTCAAGGTGTGGCCTAACCAGTGCAGAGTACAGGGGGAGAATGACCTCCCTGCTCCTGCTGGCCACACTATTCCTGATGCAGGCCAGGATGCCATTGGCCTTCTTGGCCACCTGGGCACACTGCTGGCTCATGTTTAGGCGGGTGTCAATCAGCACCCCCAGATCCCTTTCTGTTTGGCTGCTCTCCAGCCACTCCGACCCCAGCCTGTAGCTCTGCATGGGGTTGTTGTGGCCAAAGTGCAGCCCCCAGCACTTGGATTTGTTGAAAGCCATCCCCTTGGACTCTGCCCATCTGTCCAGGCGCTCGAGGTCCTGCTGCAGAGCCCTTCTGCCCTCCAACCCACCAACATCTGCCCCCAGCTTGGTGTCATCTGCAAACTTGCTGATGACTGTCTCAATGCCCTCATCCAGATCATCAATGAAGATGTTAAAGAGGATGGGGCCCAGTACTGATCCCTGGGGGACACCGCTAGTGACAGGCCTCCAGCTGGATGTGGCACCATTCACCACCACTCTCTGGGCTCGGCCCTCCAGCCAGTTCCTAACCCAGCACAGAGTGTTGCCATCCAAGCCACGAGCTGACAGCTTAGCCAGCAGTTTGCTGTGGGGGACAGTGTCAAAGGCCTTGCTGAAGTCCAGGTAGACCACATCCACAGGCCTCCCCACATCCACCAGGCGGGTCACCTGATCATAGAAGGAGATCAGGTTGGAGAGGCAGGATCTGCCCTTCCTAAATCCATGTTGGCTGGGCCTGAGCCCTTTGCCATCCCTCAGGCGTGCAGTTATTGCCCCTAAGATAATCTGCTCCATCACTTTCCACGGCACTGAGGTGAGGCTGACAGGCCTGTAGTTCCCAGGTTCCTCCTTCCGACCCTTCTTGTGGATGGGGATCACATTGGCCAGTTTCCAGTCATCTGGGACCTCTCCAGTGAGCCAGGACTGGTGGAAAATGATGGAGAGCGGCTTGGCCAGCTCATCTGCCAGCTCTCTCAGCACCCTAGGTTTCCTTCAAAATTATATATTGATATCTAATATCTGAAGGGCATCCAAAGGTTCAGTTGATCCCTCAGGACAAGGAACCTCTGATGGACTCCAGAAAACCAGTTGTCATGTCAAGCATAAGTTGTTGAAGTGTTATATCTAGTTAATAGAATAATTGTGGTCACACTTCTGCTTGTATCTAGTTAATAGAGAGAACAATTGTGGTCACTTACACTTTTGCTTGTATCTAGTTAATAGAGAGAATAATTGTGGTCACTTACACTTCTGCTTGTATCTAGTTAATAGAATAATTGTCAGTTACACTTCTGCTTTACAAGAAGAACTGAAAAAAATAAGTGAATGTAAATGGCACCTCATCCCTGTGCAGCACATGGGACCTAGGTACTGTGCAAGCCAAACAGGAACCTAAGTGGTGCTGGCTTTGTACCAGGGTTCTGCAACATAGAATCATAGAATGGAAAGGTTGGAAGGGATCTCAAGGATCATCTAGTTCCAACCCCCTGCCATAGGGAGGGACACCTCCCACTAGTACAGCTCACTCAAGGACTCGTCCAACCTGGCCTTGAACACCTCCAGGCAGGGAGCAGCCACAACCTCCCTGGGCAACCTGTTCCAGTGTCTCACCACCCTCACTGTAAAGAACTTTCTCCTAACATCCAGTTTCAATCTCCCCTCTGCCAGTTCAAACCCACTGCCCCTAGTCCTGTCATTACAAGACCTTGACAATAGTCCCTCCCCAGCCTTCCTGTAGGCCCCCTTCAGATACTGGAAGGCTACTATAAGGTCTCCTGGAAGCCTTCTCTTCTCCAGGCTGAAGAGCCCCAACATGCTGAACTCCAACCTGAGTAGAAGAAATGTCTTTTATTACCATATCAGTTATCCCACGGACTCACACTCCTAATGTGAGTCACAGACCAGCCCTTTTTAGCACCGATTCTTAGTCATCTCTCCCATCTACACCCAGAGCAGATGGACATACATATATAAATATATATATNTAATTGTGGTCACTTACACTTCTGCTTGTATCTAGTTAATAGAATAATTGTCAGTTACACTTCTGCTTTACAAGAAGAACTGAAAAAAATAAGTGAATGTAAATGGCACCTCATCCCTGTGCAGCACATGGGACCTAGGTACTGTGCAAGCCAAACAGGAACCTAAGTGGTGCTGGCTTTGTACCAGGGTTCTGCAACATAGAATCATAGAATGGAAAGGTTGGAAGGGATCTCAAGGATCATCTAGTTCCAACCCCCTGCCATAGGGAGGGACACCTCCCACTAGTACAGCTCACTCAAGGACTCGTCCAACCTGGCCTTGAACACCTCCAGGCAGGGAGCAGCCACAACCTCCCTGGGCAACCTGTTCCAGTGTCTCACCACCCTCACTGTAAAGAACTTTCTCCTAACATCCAGTTTCAATCTCCCCTCTGCCAGTTCAAACCCACTGCCCCTAGTCCTGTCATTACAAGACCTTGACAATAGTCCCTCCCCAGCCTTCCTGTAGGCCCCCTTCAGATACTGGAAGGCTACTATAAGGTCTCCTGGAAGCCTTCTCTTCTCCAGGCTGAAGAGCCCCAACATGCTGAACTCCAACCTGAGTAGAAGAAATGTCTTTTATTACCATATCAGTTATCCCACGGACTCACACTCCTAATGTGAGTCACAGACCAGCCCTTTTTAGCACCGATTCTTAGTCATCTCTCCCATCTACACCCAGAGCAGATGGACATACATATATAAATATATATATGTGTATATATCTGTGTATATATATATGTATATATATATGTATGTATGTATATCTCACACTTCTGTTTAAAGGATTTCAATTGGTTTTCTAATGTTTTTTAAGTACTGCAGAATAATTGACCAAAAAAATGCATTTTACCAACATTTCTCAGTAGCAGGGTACTAAATGATCTTTGAGATCTTGGTACCCACTTTCCCCTTTGGAAAAAAAAATAATTTGTTTTATCTGAGAAGGCTTTACTCTGGGCTAATCACTGAAAATTAATAGAAATATATCCATGAGGCCATGCCTCCATTAAATTAAAAAGGTGGAGGGCATGCTCAGATCCAGCAAAAATGATGAAAAGGCAGGAGGCAGAATGTTTTTTTCTTTAAAGCTCTGTAGTCATCAGTGACATGCTGTCATTCAGCATGTTTTATTGTCCACTTGAATCAAATGAACAGAACAGTCTAATGGAAGCCACAGTGTTTCTGGAGAGACAGTGTATTTGTTACCGAGGCAGACAATAAAATGTTACTAAAACATCTGAAGCGTCTCTGCTCCAAATGAGAATAAGATTTCTTATTTATGAATAGGAAAAATAAAACTTAAATGACACTCCTTATTTATTATGCAGCAAAAGAGAAAGCCAGGGCAACTGAAATTCTACTTACAGAGGAAATAGAAAATGTATCACTTTTGTAGCATGGCCACAAGAGACTAAGTTTCATCTGAACATGTAAGATGTAAGATCATTGCTGGTTATGAAGGTAAGATCACTGTTTCTGAAGCAGCAGAAATTCACTGATGACAAAACATTACTCATTTTGGCCCATGTTCTGGTTACAAGCACATCAAACTACCTTTAAAGTCTCTAATAATATATAGCTAAAATTTCATAACTAGAATAAAATATGAACTTTATTCTGCTGCACCACAAATGATGGAAAATATTGAGATCAGAGTCAAGAAATTGTATAAGCAGATTTCTCTCAAAAAGACTGGTGCATGAAATTCCTGTATTTTTTAATAATATATTTGGCAGCTGGCACAGGTCTTTGAATTTCTTCGGAATGGAAGATTTCCTTGCGACTCTCAGGAAGCACATTTGAGAAAATGCCAGTGAACTGCTGAGAAGTTGGTGCCCTTTTGCAAACCAATTATATTACTTGGAGTCCAGCATCTACCCTGGAGATCCAAACTCAGAACAAACTAATTATCAAATAATCTAATTGCTGGATTAGGTCAAATCACTATAAAAACTGATTGCATATTCATGTATATGTGTGCATATCTGTATGGACAACATTTTTACTTTAACACTCTCTATGAATTTAATTAATTTAGCTCTTGAAAAACCTTTCTTCTGAGAAAAGCTAGAGAAGAAAGTATTGTGACAAGAGCCATAAATCCACAGCAGTAGGTCTGCTGGGTAAGTAGCACAGGGCACAAGTTGTATTTCAAGTATTTGTGTTCACTTAGGCTACGTGTGCTTATCTTTATGCAAGTCCTGGCATGCTCAGAGTACTTCAACTTCTGGGTAATGGAAATACCATCAGAAGCCTGAATCTTATCATCCTTTTTCATAAATGAATCACTGAAGCAAAAAGATGAAAAAAAACCCCACAACAAACTAGAAAAAACCCACCAGGAACAATCCAAATACAAACACAATACTGAAATTTTATTGTCTCTCTGCAAAGTGAAAGCTAAATTCTTCACTGGGATAAATTTCTAGTGCCAGCAGAAATTCGGGTCCTGAATGTGTAGCCTAGGAGCAAAGGTGTAAGACATAATCCAGGGGGCAGTTTAATCTGGATGTACTTTGGTTCAACCTGTTTGTAATAATTTGACTAAAAGAGATTAAGAGCTAAAAAAACCCCACAAACTTCCCCATTAAACCTTCTGAAACCTTCCTCTCCTCTTTAAATCTTAAAAAAATACGCAGAAGAGAAGATGACAAATTCAGAGATCCATTTCCTGTTACATTAAAACTTAAGCTTATATGGGTCATACCCTGTGTTTGGGTTGTGACATCAAGTGTTACAAAACACATCTAAACCCCTGCTTTTTATCAGAAAAGCACAAGTTGAAGCAGTAGCCCAAAGATCTAAAGCGGCCTAAGAACTCTTTTCTGACACTAACTGGTGGGTTAGATTGGACATTAGACATTGGACTGGACATTGAAAAAAGGAGGCAATTCTTCATATTTTCATGTAGATTATAGCCAAATCAGTAAAATATTAAGGAAGCAGGAAAAGTATTTCAATAGTTTAGGCCTGAAAACTCTCAATACAAATTCTATTTATATTATTCCATATTATGTTCTTCTGCCTTCTATCCTTCTCCAGCATACGTCTCTCCAGTGTTGCCTCTGTGACTCTGCAACTCCAAAAAAATGTGTTAATGGTAATTGAAACACTTATGAACCCCTTTGTGTTTTGTATAGCTTCAGGGAGCGTTACGTGGAGGTGGTTGTAGTTATCATCCTGTTTATCCCTGAATTCCTTGCACAACCAGGTTGCCCAACACTAGACTTCTCTCTTGCTAAGCCTGCTGAGGCTCCATGTCATGTGCCAGGAAGGTTCCCAGGAGAGCACAGGTTGTGCCACAAGGTTGATAAAGGACCTCCCTTAATTTCTAAACTCCCTTCTCATGAGTCTAGGTGTGACTAGATCAAATCCTAGATTTGAAAGAGTAGCATGCTTACTTGTGAGTAGCATCACTTACTGAAAATCTGTTGCAACAAGGAATCTCTCAGCCTGGAGAAGTAACCTTAAGAAGTGTCTCTTCTCAGGAGAGCCTGCCATGCAGCTAACTGCTGCACAGGAGAGCTCAGTAAGCCCTGGGCTGTCCACTATTTATGGAGCAAGAGAATTGACATAGTCATATTTACAACTACAGAAGTTAGTTTCTTTCAAATTTGGCTTGAGTTGGATGTTGGGCAGCCTTTAGGATTTGGTGGGCACGTTGTTGCTATTGCATTGTTATTTTGGCTGGAAAAAGACCTGGGAGTGTTGGTCAATAGCCATCTGACTATGAGCCAGAAATGTGGCCGGGTGGCCAAAAAGGCCAACAGCATCCTGGCCTGTATCAGAAATAGTATGGCCAGCAGGACCAAAGAAGTGATTCTGTCCCCTCTACTTGGCACTGGCGAGGCTGCACCTCAAATTCTGTGTTCAGTTTGGGGCCCCTCACTACAAGGACATTGAGTTGCAGGAGCATGTCCATAGAAGGGCAATGAAACTGGTGAAGAGTCCAGAGTCCAGGTCTTATGAGGAGTATTTGAGGGAACTAGGACTGTTTAGTCTGGAGAAAAGGAGGCTGAAGGGAGATCTTACTGCTCTCTACCACTACCTGAAAGGAGGTTGTAGTGAGGTGGGTGTGTCAGTCTCTTTTCCCAAGTAACAGGACAAGAGGAAATGGCCTCAAGTTGCTTCAGGAGAGGGTTAGATTGGACATTAGGAAGATTTTTTTTCACCAAAAGGGTTGTCTAGCACTGTAGAGGCAGCTCAGGAAAACAGTGGAGTTACTATCTCTGGAGGTACTTAAAAGATTTGTAGGTGTTGTACTTTGGGACATGGTTTAGTGGTGGACTTGGTATTGTTAGGTCATTGACTGGACTCAATGATCTTAAAGTTCTTATCTAACTTAAACAATTCTATGATTCTATGAATACAGAGTGAGATTCAAGAGCACTATGTCATGAACCTGCCTCCTTTGTCAGGCTCTGACAGCCTTTTAATAACACCATCAGATAGGATGTTTTGTTTTTTTGAAATTGTAGAGATTTGGAAACTAATTGCCTAATCAGGAGTAGTAATGTTATTCTAGATGCCCTAGAGTGTCCCTTCCCAGCTGCAGCTGTAGCCTCAGGAAGGTAAAGTCCTGCACATGGCTCTCACATCCCCAGCTCCACACAGATGTCCTAGATGCCTTAAAGTGCTTCTAAGATTGACCCTGAAAATTATATTTAGGCACCTGAGTCACATACTGACTGCCAAAAGCAACTAAGGCTGATGGAATATATTTAATTTAAACTGCTCTTAATGGAAAATTGTGTTTTTAACTGAGGTCTTGGCTCCTTTATTTTTGCATTTTGCACTATGTGCTTTTCAGGGAAAGGTCAAATTTAAGAGGAAGTAGAATACCGCAAAATGGAGGCATTTGTTGAAAACAAGAACTTCTGGTATTTGAATTGTCACTGTAAATTTGCAGATTTACACTGGCTAAGAGAAATAGACATTTTTCAAACTGCTCTGTAACATGTCCTTCCCAGCAATGTCAACGCCAGCAGTGATTGCTGTCCAATACAGCCGTGCCTAAGACTCGTAGCAACACAAACACTTCTCAGCGCTGACCCAGATAACCTGTGCTGTTGAACAAATGACAGAGAGTAACATCATTATCTCCTTATTCTAAGGCCTAAAAGTTTGACATCTATGAAATTTGGCAGCTTTTCCATCTGCAACAGGTGAAGGAAAGACACAGCCCTCTCCAGAAGACAATTGTTTAAACTTAAAATAGATACATCAAATGAGAAGGATCACTCCCTATGTGCTATTTCTCTCTGTTACTTGCAGAGGAATCTGCTGCTTGCTGTAAACTGTGAACTCTCTGGGAGTAAACTGGTTCCCAGTCAGTATGGTGAATAGTAAAGTAAGTGTGGATTGTTGCCCTGTCTCAAGATAAGTTAGAATGAGTTGTTGACCTTTTCAGTAGGCATATATAAGATCTGTATCTCTGCAAATGTAATGAAAATTGAAATAAGTTCAGTCAACAGTATTGCCAAATGCAAGAGGCATTGCAATTACTTGCTAATGACTACATGGCAAGTCTTGTGATACTGGGCAGGAGCTTTTCAAATGCAGTGGCTAGAATCTTTCCTTTCCTTGTGGAGCTGTGATGCCACAAATGGAATAAAAAGCAGAGAGAGGGAAAGGGAGAAAGAAAGGGAGAAATTAAGAGAGGAAAAAAAGGAAGGAGAGAGGAGAGAGAAGGGAAAGAAGAGGATCTGAATTTCATGACTGCAGAGTAATTGTGAACCTCCAGACTTCAAGTATATTAATAGAGAAACCACTTCCTTCTATCTTCAATGACACATATTTAAAATATTTTCAGTCAAGAAAATATTTTAATTTCTCGTGCAAGGCTGCTTTCCTTCTCAGACACTGCCATTTTTCTGTTTGCCTTTCTTATGCCATTCTTCTCATTCTTTCAGCCATCTATTTTCAGCCTGATTTGACATAAATTTCATTCCTCCCCTTTTTGCATATATTTATTCATCTGCAGTGACTTTATTTTGACTCTTAGCAAGTGACACACTTCTGACACATGCACACACACCTAGGACTGGAATGCATTCATATACATTCTCCTTCTATCTTCAGGCTCCATATTGTCCTATCAGAATTATCACTGGCAAAGTAAGTCCCAATGAAGGTCAGTGTCTCAGCTATTTAGTCTGTCCATTGAATCCAGATGCTGTATGGCACTACAAAAATATAGTATGAAGTTTTTAATTTCTAAATCTTTTATTTGGATGTATTCTGACATGATGATGATTAATTTGCATTTTCAATATCTTATTTAAATGTCACAGTCCTTCAGTACTACAACTGCTTGTGGCTTTTTGGCATGTGATGCAATGAGGTTATCTCAGTAAACCTCTGACTGGGCTGACTCCTTATCTCAGAAACCATGGCCATGGTTGGCAGTGTTTACTCCCTGGGTAACTATTTTAGCAAATACTGAACGATTATGGAAATTAGATGAGGGCTGAGCCAGGCTGGCAGAAAGATATCATGAAGCTCATGCTGCATTTGTCCATGCAGCACCTTTCAGTAAATAAATACAGGACTTTAGCCTCTGGAGCTGACAACCCAACATCTTTTGCAAGTGTCTAAATAAACAAAAATGCCTTTCATATGAGCTCTAGAATTGTGTATCCAGTTGTTAATCTGAGATAAGCATGTATTCATATGTAAGAATGTATGAGATCAGATGCTTCCACATTGCCATTGCCTCTTTTTCCTTTCCTCTCTAAAATGCCAACCCTATTGGAAAATCAGTGCCATAGAACTTACCCACTGCACACTATGCTTTTGCCAAGACTCCAGACTCATTCACAGCACACTGCCTCTTTGTGCCTAACAAGTTCCACATATCTGGCAGAACTTATCAAGCCATACTGATCTTTACCTGTAACTTAGGTGTATGTTAACTAGGATGGCTACTACACTTGGGATTTTTGCAGGTAATAGAGACAAGACAGCAGCCTCATATGGTGAAATGAAGGCACTTGCAGAAAATGTGTAATTCAGTGTAATTCAGCTGTGTAATTCTTAGCTTTCAAAAGCCTTCTGTATGCATAGAAAACTTCCGAGAAGCCTTTGAAGGAGATTTACATGTCTGAAAAATATTTTGATAAAGAAAATTACGTAATTTACAATATTTTTTCCCAATACTACCTAAAAGCCTAAAATAACAGCATTATTTGATGTAGTTGTCTGGAATGCAGAATAAGAAAGGGATAGGCATTCCTTGTTGTGAAAGTGCTGTTGGTCAGTCATCTCTCAGCACAGTTCACAAACAGGCTTCTTCAGAGCTCTTGCTAAAGGGACGCCATAGATATTCAGAGCTCTACCTACATTTATTCATACAGTAGCCCTACCAGGAATCAGCTGCAGACTTCTACGGGTGGCTTTTTTCTTGTCGTATGTATAGACTTTTCCCAAGTTACACATGCATACAGCTCCAGAAACAGCTGGTCATTTTATCATGGATCACCACAAGAAGACTCAGGTAAGGTTTCTTCCACCTAGTTTTTTTTGCTGTCTTGCTCCCATCCATCCATCCATCCATCCATCCATCCATCCATCCATCCACCGCTTTCCCACCCTTCCTTTACTGTATTGCTGTGGACACATCTACATATCTTCAGCTAAGCTGCCTGGACTTGGCTCACTCAACCAGTGTACCAGGCAGCCAGGAAGGCCTTTACAAAATACAACTTTTAAAATGCCACTGTTACGGACATGAGACCAATTCCACTTTTTCTATAGGTATATGGCTGCTCTTGGCTCCTCTGGTTTATGTAAACTTTGCTGAGTTTTACATTGTTAATTTATTGTATCCAGAGCAATATTGATGTCCCAGAACTAATTCCAGACTATTCCATATCACCTTTTGCTGCAGCCACTGCAATGAAACAACTATGCATTGCTTTCCAAAAAAAGACGCTTCTCCCACAACATTTCATAGCAGTTTCAGTCAAAGTGACATTTCTCTGCAGGTCATATTTCTGTCTCCTTTGTTTGCAATACTATTTGCTGTTGTATTTATTTTGGCAACTTCCAATTCTGATACTTTTCCACATCCTTTTCCTCTCATTTTTGTGCCACAGGTCATTGTACCCTCTAGGATAACAGAGATCTGCGAATGATGTAAACCAGCAATGCCAATAAAGCCCTTGCAGTTGCACTGATCTACACCAACACTCACATATTTTCTCAGCCTTAATACCTCTCTACTAATATAGTTAATATTTCTCGCAATGTTTGTTTTTTTTTTTTTTGTAGAAATTAAGATCTTGTATAGTGCCAAATACAGCAGCAGAGTTGGCTATCACTAACTCAAATGCCTTTATAGACAAACCATTACCTGATAAATGTGTCCAGAGGAGGAAAGATCCAGCAATAATCTGCAGTCTCCATCTACTTATGTCACATTCTTCTCATTAATGCACACACTTCACAGAGTTTCTGCTTTCAGCCTTTCTAGTCCTTAAGGCATAAAGCAATAAGTATTTTCTGCTGTCTAAAAAGCCAAAGGTGTTTATCTGACATTAGGGAAAGCTGTTTTATTTGATTAAAAAAAAAAAAAAACAAAAAACCTTTTGTTTTTCTCAATCCAGAAATGTGTCATTCAGGTACAACAAAGTAACTAAACCATAGATGGGGCAAGCAGGTCAGTAGGAATTAGAGAAAAAAAACCCCTTTGTTTCTGTGGGATGAAAACCAAAGCTGAATTATTTGAAAATTCATTTATTACTCATCTAAACCACAACGGGTTTCAGCTGCTGTAAATCCCTCCCTTTTCCATTCTTAACATGCCCGTTAGACCCTTATACTCTTCTGAGTTTATACATGTTCAGCAACACTGTTGTTCACAACAGAGCAGCACAAAGAACCCAGACTTATCACTGAAGACACCACGATAAGTAAATACAGTTAAAAGTTCCACCCTCTCCAATTATTAATCTGGGAACTGTAATAAGATCTGCACTGAACCACTGGAAACAGCTCTGGAAAGCTCTACCAATGTCTTTGCAACAAATACTAAACTTGAGGGAACACGATGTGCAAATATTTTTAATATTTTGTATACGCTATCAGTGTAATAAGGTTAGTTAATAGAATAATAATGAATATACGAGATATATAAATGAATATAACAGCATTGATCTCCTGTACCTCTCCCCACATATACATGGTTGTGAGGTCTTTGCTACTCGCTACGACTGCTTCACATTGTACATTCTCCCCGAGAGGCTCTAGACAAGGGATGAAAATGTGATTTCTGGAGTAATGAGCTGTGCCATTTTTGTCCCGATCAGTAAGATAAGCACATGCGAAACTCGTTGCAGACCGAGGCGCTGTGCAGCGTCAGCGCCAGGCTTGCAGTCTGACCTGGGAAACAGCTTTCCTTTTTCTGTGACTGAACCGTGTAACATTACACAACCCTACCTGGCTAAACCCAGCTCAGCTGGAACCATAAGCATGCTACGAAAAGCCTAACTGCAGGCTTCCTTTTTCTTTTTTTTAATTTTTAGCAGCAAACCTCTTCCCAAAGGACGGAGACAGTTAGGCTATTTAAACAGGCCCCTGCGGAAGTTACTGTGGGTTACTCCATCCACTCTGCACGGCCACGGCGGGGTTTAGCAGCAGGCTGCCGACAGCGCTACAGCCTTACCCACCACCTCACGTCAGACCACCGGCCTGAGCCAGGCCCCTCTCGGCGCCCGCCCCCGTCAGCTGTTCGCGGGGCCCGGCGGGGCGCTGCGGAGGCTGCGCGGGGCGGGGACTCGCGCGGGGAGGGAGAAGATGGCGGAGGCCGAGTGAGTGCCGGGTCTTCGATGGCAGCTGCCGTGCGGAGGGAACGGGTGGATCGGCGCAGTGGGGGGCGGGACAGGCTGGGGCTGTGCAGGGCGCAGTGGACGAGCTGGGTCGGGCGGGCAGCGGTGGCCTCTATCCTCCCCGCGGGCGGGCGAGTCCCTGGCAACTGTCGCCGCCGGAGCTCTGCCTCGGGGCGGGATGGCGCAGGGCACCGGCAGCGGCCGGGCTGCTGGGAGCACGGCGCAAACGGCGGGCGGCTCGTTGTCGCTGAGCCTAGGGCTGTGCCTAGGACTGTGAGGCAGGTGTCCGCCGTACTAAGGCCGGCGGAGACGACGGTGAGAGTTGCTTCCCCCGAACAGTGGTTACATCTTCCGCCGGGCGAGGCTTCTTCGGCCAGGCGGGGCCGGGACGGCAGCCTGCGGGCTGGGCCGTGCGCGGCCTGGGCTGCAGCCCCTCCGCCGGCCTTGTTTAGTGGGCCTGGCCCGGGCTGGAGGTGCTAATGCTGACCAGAATGGACCGGCCCAGGTAGATAGGATTCCTGAGAGCTGAGATGAGTGGCCGCCTGCCACGTCACCTGGCGGTGGTGATTTGCTTGCGATGTTGCCCCTCACAAGGCAGGTGGTTTCTTGTCATTTCACTGTACCTGCCATATCTTGTGTTGTTTAAATCTCTTTCTTGACCCCCACTACACTACTGTGTGCCTAATGCGTTTGTGTCAGAAGTTGTGACGTACAGAGCAGAAGGCTCTTCATGAGCACAAAGACTACTGGAGAGGACGGCAGAATGGGTCATCTAATTAGAAGACGGTCAGGTTGACTAAGAGTTTTGAAAAGTGTCTAGGGTGATAATTTAGTTGTTAACTTTTTTTTGTGCAGTGCCAGACATTATGTGCCTGACTTGCAAATCGTGTGTAATGCTGTTGCATGGTGTGTTAAAACACTTGAGTTGAAGCCGTGTGCCACCAAGAAGGGGAAGTGCAGCTGAGACTTGATGGCAGTGCCAAGCCTCTGGCTTTCGGTGTGGTGTTACAGTTTTGAGCTTACGTTCACAAGAGATGAAGCCTCGGAAGTACTGTTGGTTCAATGTGCGAAGTATATTCCCATCCGAGTTGAAACCCTTTGTAAAATATAAGGCTTAAGAGAGGCATTGTCTCTTCTGTCAGCAGGCACGCTAGCCGCCAGTCCTGAAGAAGGAAGTGATTTATTTAGGAATTAGATTTCCATTTTCATGTAAGGTGACAATAGTAAATACTTATTTTATGCTTACTCATTGTGAACTTAGGCCATCCAAGGCTCTGAAGAATCTTTATGTGAGCATTGGTTGCTTTGCTCCATCTACCCGTTGCTCTGTTTGTGACATCCCAGGTCTTAGAGCCACTGAGTGGAGAAAGCGTAGAAACAAATAGGGACAGTATGTGTAGGGTGAGAAACCAGGAGGGAAGCTCCTGCATCATGTTAAATTCAGACTTTGTATTACAAATGTTCACTGACTTGTACCTACCCAAATGTGATCAGGCTGTTTACCTTCTAGTTAGAATTTGTTGCTGAGTGCTTTGAATGAGTTGCATCTGCGGTGGTTGTATAAAAGCAGTGATTTCCTTGTATAGCAAAGTCCTGTTACATTTCGGTAAGCCTTCATTAAATGTGGATTTGCCAAATGATATATTAAATAAATGGAAGTAGAGTAAATACAGGTTTTTATATTCAAACTGGTTTAAGCCAGAATAAAATTGGACTTTCATTTGATCATCAACATTTGATCATCAGCATTTCTAGTAAAAAAAAAAAAAAAAAAAAAAGTTGAGTTCTGATTAGTGTTTATGTCAGTATTGCTGTGTGGAACAGCTGATGATTCTTAATTAAGTTGGAGATTATTGTATATGAAGAATTACAAGAAGCAGAGTCTGGTTAAACAGAGATATCAAGAGATAGTATAGAGTGACAAAATAATGTCTGTGGGGAAATTTATTAATAGATTTCATCAAAGACAGTAACTCGAGCTCACTGTTTTAATTGATGTTCTTGGTGCACAAAATAGCATGCATTATTAATAATGTTTGCTGAGACCCAAAGCTGGGAAACTTTTCCAGGGCTAAAGAAGGCTGAGAGATCCTACAGGAAGGAAAGGAGAGATACTGAGTTTTAAAGCAATAGCTATGGGTTGAAATTCAGCATGCAGGATTTGGGGATGGTACCAAAGAACAAAGGGTTCAGTGACAGGAAGGAAGAGTAGTGGAACACAGGATGTGAGATCTGCTCTATGACAGTGGAAAAAAAAAATGTAATCCTTAGTGTGCAGCAGAAGAGCTCATTTAAAGAGAAACACGGAAATGTGAATTTTCTTGTACAAGGCTTTGAAAGCTGAACTTAGAATTGTGTGCATCAGCTCTGGTCATGTGTTAAAAAAACATGTATTCAGACTTAAGAAAGTGCCAGGAGCTGTTGGAATGGTGATGTAAGTGGGGAATCAAGAGTTTAGCTTATTTTCTTAGGCAAACTAAAGCTAAGGAGGGATGTAGTGGTTTAAAAACCCCTATAAGTTATGGTTTATATATGGGATCTACAGTATCCAGTGCTGTGTTTTGAAAAGACTGCTGTAATTCTGGAGATTTCCTGCCATCACCTGGTGGGCAATGTCTGTAGGGACAGGGGAGATTCTAAGCTCAAGTAATGATGTATCTGTGACTCTGCTTTTTTTACTGGAGGCTAAATGTATTATCCAAGCTCTGTTGCTGTGACATCTGGAGGAGGGAAAAAAAAATCTGGAGCACCTCCCTTTTGCTTGAGGGAAGTATGTTGCAGTGCCATTCCCAGCCTTGATGGAGACATCTGTTCAGTCTGAGTCAGGAAGCTAAGAAGTTAGATGCCATGGTTGCCCTCTTTCTCCCCAAGATGTGTTCACAGTTACAAATAATGCAGAGAATTGGCTGCATAGAAGAGATCCTGTATTCTTAGGAGGACTCTGCTGCTTCCCTCAACTGCCAATGGGAAATTACCTGTGATCATCGCTTTTATTTTGCCTCTTGAAACTTCCTCTGAGTGATGGAATATGCCATGGTGTGGTATTGCATCTTCTGTGCAGTTACCTCTAGTATCTTAACTAGCCCAGGTGCACTTGACTTCCATTTTTGGCTTTACATCAGAAAAAGTGAGTTCTGTGTCATCTGCATTGCTGCTGTAACTTCAGAAAACTTCTTGGGGATCTGCTAATGCTGAGGAGGAAGGGGGATGGATACAGTGGTTTGGCTCCCCTGGTGCCTGTGTGGCCGTAAGTAAGAGTTAACAAAAGCTGCCACCAGTTGGCAGTTTCAAATTGAAAAACAACGTCAAGGCTGCTTTTCCCCTCAAGTTCCAGGTGGCTAAGCTGTCGATCAGAGTTGTTGTTGTACATGAATGTGGCACTAAATCCATGTTTAACAAGTCTCTTGATGGACAGTTTGCGGTGTTGTTTCAAAGAAGAGGGATTGGGATGGGAATGCTGCCATTCCTGTAGTGCTGGCTGAGTTACTCATGTAGGACCCTACCTAGTGCACAGGTAAGGGGAGCTCCTTTTCCCTCTGCACTTGGATTCTTCTGTGCCTAGTGTGTATGGCAGTTTTCACCAAAAGTGCATTACTTGGGTACGTATTTCTCTGCATTGGGCTTACTTCTCTGAACTCCTGAGCTGTTTACTCTTACATGCAGTCACGAAGATGAATGTGCTGCAGGATTGCTGGAATTCTGACTCCATTCTGAAAAATGTTTTCAGAATTTACTTTCCAATTGAGAAATGTTTCCTGGCATCTCTTCAAGAAGAGAGATCTGTGAACCTCTGTGGCTGACTTGAAACTGAGGGCTATGTTTATTTGCTTCTGAATTACATAATCTCCAGTTGTTGCTTAAAGGAGAGTAGAAAACCAATTTATTCTTACTGCAAAGCTGGCCCGTCTTGATATTGGTTTCGTTTCTTAACCTCTTGTCTGTGGTTTCACATTCCTAGTTGTCTCATGCCATGTTTCCTCCTCTTCTGTCTCCTAGTAAACAAAGCTATTTGTGAAACCTGTTTTCTTTGTGAGGCATTTTTGCAGCTGTGGTTGGTTCTGCTTTCAGATGACTAATCGCCTTCTCAGAAAATGCATGAAAAATTTAGTAGCCGTA
This sequence comes from Ramphastos sulfuratus, assembly GCA_013399055.1. Lineage (NCBI taxonomy): Eukaryota > Metazoa > Chordata > Aves > Piciformes > Ramphastidae > Ramphastos > Ramphastos sulfuratus. Next base: position 175,312 of record WBNM01034045.1, read on the forward strand.
TTTATTAACCCAATCTCAATTTATTTAAGTGAAATACATTTAATGTTTCTTACATCTATGTTTTTCACACTACTTTTATTATTTTTTTAGGATTTTGCTATCTCCTAATTGAAGACAGTCAAAATACTAATCGCAAGTGAATTCTCCTTGGTCAGCCTGTTGGATGTCTCTGGGAACATAAGAAGTCATGGCAGAAAATGATGCAGTGCCAACCTTACCAAAAAAGTGTGGCCCATACATTTCATCTGTAACCAGTCGTGGCATGAATTTGGTAATTCGTGGTATAGTGCTGTTTTTTATTGGCGTGTTTCTTGCATTAGTATTAAACTTGCTTCAGATCCAGAGAAACGTTACTCTCTTCCCTCCTGATGTCATCACAAGCATCTTCTCCTCAGCTTGGTGGGTGCCGCCTTGCTGTGGCACAGCATCAGGTAAGCTTAGTCATGCACATATGCCTGGCATGGAGATAGAATGTTGAATAAGTAATTGTTTAGTTGTGAATGAAAATTTGACAGATCTGGATGATAAAAAATTATCTTCCAGAGTCACTGTCCTCATTGAGCTATTGTTGTTGTTCTGATCTTCCTGTGTGCGCACAAATGTGCCCAGAAGTTTTTGTTCTGCTAACTTGTTTTACTGTAATAATGTTGACAGAAATAACCCTAGCTGCCCTTTTTTTTTTTTTTTTTTTTTTTCCCCCCGGGGTCAAAGTTTAACAGACTTTAGAAGGTGATGCCACTTGAAACCTTGAGGCTGGACTATAGAAAGGTTTTCTACTGGCAGCCCTTAAAAATACCTTGGAAGTGTGAGATAGTGCAGCACACAGTAGCTACCTTGTTTAGAGCACAGACAGCCACACGGAGTAGCGCTCTGTTTTGTGATGCAACTTTCCATTTGTTCCTCTTTCCAGTTCATGGTACTGCTTCAGTTCTGTAAAGCTGGAAGATGTGACTGTATCTCAGGGAGGTGAGGCCAGGCATGCAGTTTGTGGTTGTAGAGGCGTGTTCCTGAACAGAGGACCTTGGTCAGATCAGTGTGTCAAGTTGGATGGTGTGAACATGTGCCATTTCTCCCATAATCACATAGGGAGTTTAAGCTTTTATGTGTTTAGCTAGTTTGAGTGAGACGTCTACTCAAAGCAAGAAACAACCCTTTTTCCTCTTCTTTTTATCTTCAAGTATCAAGGCATATTCCATGTTGCAAATTTGGAATTTGGTTTTCTGGTTGTCTCTGAAGGTCAGTGATTCTGTGGACCAGTTTTATGCTTAACTGAGGGAGCATTCTTAGCAGTCAGTACTGGAAGTTTCTGCTTTAGCAGACCTTTAAAGGCAGTATCTTTTTAGAGGTCAGTTACAATAACATTGAGAAGCTCACCTTTCTGAGCACTAACACAGATCAATAAAGTAGCTTTTGATTTGGCATCACTGTTTTGCTAATCATGTTTATTTTTTCCCCCCAATTGTCTTAATTGCTTTGCTTTTGATACCTTCTTGAAATGCTGCACCCCAGCTGTTATACAAGAGCTTAACTTGAAAGAAAGCCCTCCAAATACCTCTCTGAATATGTCCGTTTTGTTACTGTGTGGAAGTGCATTTGGCATGCTGTGGTGGCAGTTACATACATGCTTTATCTGCTAGTAGTCTTAGTCTTTCTGTTGTGTTTCTAAGATTGTTGATTAGTTTTTCATTTCTGTCCTTTAAACTGATTGTCTTGACAATCATGTCTGCTAAATGTTTGGTAACTTGCAGAGTCCAAATACATAAAGTTTACAAGTGTTCACCATAATGTTTGCACTGCCAACAGTTTACATCAAGCCGTACCTTATGCTCTTGGGCAGTCCAAAAACAGTCTGCAGCTGCGCATAGGGAAGTTGTGAAGTGTAGATCTTGCCATTGTCAGAAGAAATTTCTGGAACTTTCTGGTTCTGATAGGTTGGTGGTTTTGGTGGAAAGACTGGACATGGGCTGTAAAGTGTAGTCAGTCACCTGCTAGACATTGGCACCACTTGATTTTAAGCCACGTAATTTAAAGACGTTGCTGCCTTAATTGGCTTTTCCGAGCAGGAGTGACCCCCGATGAGGTGTTCTGAGTTCTTTCTTTTTCGTTATCAGCTTTTCTTCTTGTTTTCTTTCCTTCTCTGCTAACGTATGTAGAGGCAACTTCTGTCATAAATGCTGATAATGTACCCATTTTCTTACCATTTGTACTTGCACAGCCTTCCTGGAACTGACATGAACATTTCTCTGCAGTATGGTTTACTATTATGAAAAGAATAATTTCGAATATTTATAATCAATGATGATCAAGGCTCTTTTCAGAGGAGTCATTTCATCCATCACTGTTATTAGTCATCAGTCTTACCCGATGCCTTTGGCAAAAAAAATGGGTCAGAGATTTGGTTTTTTTTCCTTTCCAGCTGTACTGGTCATTTGTTTTCCTGAATCTTTGAGATCAGTTTCTGGCAGAATAAGAAGCATTTGCTACAGCATAACCTCCAACAATGTGCTGGGATGAGGGCAATGAAATCTGTACCAATGATTCAGCCTTTACCTGACTCTTGCAGCTCCAGTTTAATTTTAAACACTCAGCAGTGTTGGTAACAATCTTTTTAGCTGCAATTGTAGTAGAGACCACATTTATGAAGAAATAGTCAAAGAAGATTGCAGTTCCCTGAGACTGAAAGTCCTTTTGCTTGCTGTATTCAGCAGCTACCCTAAGCTCTTGGCTTTCCCTCTTTTGTGTGAGCCTTTATAGTAACAGTGAAGAAACCATTATCCAAACAAAACTGCTTGTAATAACAACAAAAGAAAACACAAAATATTGTTGTTATAAGCCCCACACTGTCCTTATTGTGGTTGGTTTGTTTTGCAGTTATTTAAGCATGTATGTTTGATATGTGGGTTTTCAGAAGTGTCGGCCTGCAAACTGTTATTGCACTTTTTGAACTGAAGCATGAGACTGCACATTTTGGTGGAGTGCAGAGCTGTTTCATTCTGCACTCCTAGTTCATATTGTCTCTGTTTTGCTACTTCTTCCAGGTCACTGCTGCAGTAGTTGAAGATGCTGCTAAAGTTTTATGGGGCTTTTTAAAGTAATGAAACAGTTTGAAATATCTCTTCTTTTACAATGCATGTTTTGTATTGACCTTAAGAGGTTTAGCAGTGACAATAATTGACAGAGTCTAGATAGTCTTTAATACTGCCAGTGCTTTAACTTCTGGGCCTTTCTTCTTTCCTGTCTTCACAGCTGCGATTGGGTTGTTGTACCCATGCATGGACAGACATCTGGGAGAGCCACACAAATTCAAGAGAGAATGGTCCAGTGTAATGCGATGTGTAGCAGTCTTTGTGGGAATAAATCATGCCAGTGCTGTATCCTCTATTCTCGTGAAATTGGTGATAACAAATGGATTTACACTAAGACAAAAGCTCACATAGTCATGGTGAATGGTTGTTAAAGATACTGTGTGCAGCATTTTTGCAAGGGAAATGAAGAGCATCTCTTAAACTGTCATAGCAGTATTGGAAGTGATAATCATGAAATCATAGAATGTCTCAGGTTGGAAGGGACCTTAAACATAATGTAGTACTCCAACCTCCTTGCCATGGGCAGAGATGCTTCTGAACTAGAGTTGGTTGCTCAAGGCTGCATTCAAACCTGGCCTTGAACACCTGGGCAGGGAGCATTCGCAGTATCCCTGGGCAACCTGTTCCAAAGTCTCATTACCCTCATACAGAAGTACTTCTTCCTAAGATCTAGTCTAAATCTACTTAGCTTAAAAAAACATTCCCTCTTGTCCTGTTGCTAGACACCCTTACGAAAGGTCCTTCCCAGCCTTCCTGCAGGTTCTCTTCAGGTACTGGAAGGCAGCTATAAGGTCCCTATGGAACCTTCTCCAGGCTGAACAATCTCGGCTCCCTCCAGCCTATCCTTAATAGCAGAGGTGCTCCAGCCCTTATATTGTCCTTGCAGCCCTCCTCTGTCTCTTTGTTCACAGAAATCCTTTCATTAGAAATGCCTCAATACTGGGTTTTATTGTACTTACACCCTTTTATTTACTTTGAATAATTAAAGGAGAAATGATTACATGGTAGGTATTACAGAAAAGTGTTTTAAGGTTTGATGTACATGTAACACAGTAGCAAGAAGTTGAAACCCAGTCTTGAGGTCACCAGTGAAACACATAAAACTTGGAAGCAAGTAATACCCAGAACTACACAAAACAAGTAAATGTTATCCCATTCTGAAAATGATGCCTTGATTCAGAGACAGTAATCATTCCTCTGCTCATTCAATAGCAGTAATTACAAATCAGTCAGCTTGTTGCAGTAGGTTTTACTCCTAATTGTGTATCTCTTCAGATACATTCATTCTTGCACAAGCGTGCGCCAAACTCCCTTCCCTCTGAATCAGCTGGGAACAGGCTAGGTGGCAGGTTGCTTTTCATGTGGACTGACACACTTTACTGGCAGTGCAGTGAGTCTTAGTGGTTTTATGTACTTGTGCCTAGTGCTTCTGTGAGGTGAAACAAGGATCTGTCTGTGAAAATCAGATTCCTGTAAACCAATTGGAAGAAAGTTGGTATCTCCGGAATTCTCATCCCCTTCAGTGTCAACTCCAACACAGTTTGTGAAAACCATGCTAAGAAGTTGTGATTGCGTGCTGCTGACTCTCCTCATTTCCAGCAAAAGAGAGGAAGTTAGGTGAAAGACCTGAGAGCTGGCTGAATTCTCACTGGAGAGGCTTGAAACCTAGATTTTGTTCCCACCAGCTGTCTTACCCAGTATAGCCAGTTGAGCTGGAGCTGCCAAAGTTCAGTCATTCCCACTGTCCTTTGCTGTCCTTGCCAAAGATATATTAATCTCACCCTGTGGTTCCGTTGTGTAAGCGCATGAAACTTTTTGGTGCTTTTAAGAAATACAGGAGAACTGACAGCTTCTCTTTGCATGGCTTGCATTATTTACAACAAACTTTCTTGCAGTTTTCTAACAGCTGTTACACATTCCAGGGCATCATTAATGCACTGTCTGTATTTCCTCCTTGACAGCTCTCCAGCCTTTCTGTTCATCTTATTCCAGTTCTCCACATTGCCATATTTGGAGTGGGTTTTGGTCTTGTTTGACCTTTTTTCTCATCTTGTAATCATTTATTTCAGTTGGTTGAATTTCTTTCTCATTTCCTCTAGATCCCTCTCCAGGTCTCTGTGAGAAAATAGGGCATATGTTGTCACTCCATGAATTTGCATTCATGCTTATGAGACTTGGCAGCCTCCTTTTCAGTAATCTCTCTTGGATAGGAGTGGTGAGGATGAGTTGGTATTGCCAAAATATTAAGAATGTGAAACACTACAAAAATATTTGGAGTGACTTCACACTTTCATCACAGAGTTGACAAAACTAATTTTCAGTGTTGACATACACAAACACTTTCACAGTAATAATATTTACATTTTGTAGAAAACATTTTTGTCATTTGGCCTGATGTAATCTAGTGTGTATATTAAAACAAAACTGCAATTATGTAAGAGTGATAAATGCTTTTTTCCAGTAAATCCCTGCCATTTGGAGGAATCTAATGCTAGACTTAAGATTCCATGGTTAGTGTGATAAAGGACAACAGAAACGTGAGATATCCTTACTCAGTAACACGCATTGTATGTCAGCATAAAAAACTCTTGCATGGTCTGTTAGGTGTATAGTCTTACTGCTCTATTACCATGCTGAGACCCTAAAAATGTAAAGAAGCATCATAAATTTTTAATTTTATGTTTATTTGCACCACTTAGAAAGCTGGCTTATACGTATCTGATGTGTGATAGCTGATAACAGCTACTGCTGGCTTTCTTTTACATTGTTTTTTTTTTTTTTTTCCTGATGCGCCAAAATGTGTTAAATGAAATGAAGAAAGCTGCTTTACATTTGTATGTGGTAATTCCAAGTTTACCCTTAACAATCACTACAGAAAGTGGATTTTGCCAACAACATCCAGTTGTCTCTCACGTTAGCAGCCCTGTCGATTGGGCTGTGGTGGACGTTTGATAGATCACGAAGTGGCTTTGGTCTTGGAGTAGGAATTGCTTTCTTGGCTACATTGGTGTCACAGCTTCTGGTCTACAATGGAGTTTATCAGTAAGTATTTACTCCTTTAAGGTTGAATGATAGTCCCCTGAAGCTGTAACGTAGAATAACTGAGAGGGTAATTTGAGATGGTTTCCGAAGCTGCCAGCACTCCAAGTTGAGTATAACATAAATTGGACATGAAAACTTTTACATATTTAGGGGACTTTCAGTTGAAGTTGTGTATTCTAATGAAATACAGCCTTGCCAACAACATAATGTGCTTTTTTTAGTTGAACAAATGGGATTATAATCAGTAAAAATCCTCCTTTGTAATTTGTTGCAAGCAATTAGATTCTATAATACGCATTTTTTGATTTGAAATGTTCTAGTATTTAAATTTGTGCACTCGTCTCATGTAATTGGAGGACTCAACATTGAGCTCAAAAATGTGTGTTCTTCTCCAGATACACATCTCCAGATTTCCTTTATGTTCGTTCCTGGTTGCCATGTATATTTTTTGCTGGTGGAATAACTATGGGCAATATTGGCAGGCAGCTAGCAATGGTAAGTTTGGATGGGATCGGTTGATCACCTTCTAGTAAAAGTTTTAATCTACATGTCATTCCTTCCTTCCTTCATACCAGTCAGTTATTTGACTTGTGAGTGTGGATTAAGGTAGAAATGAGTAATTGTTGCATCTTTGATCTGGGTAGTAAGCACAGCCCATGGCTGTTCTGTGTGCTCAGTTTTCATCCTTCTAGTCGTTTTAAGACTACATGAGCACACTGGGGAGAAGCCAAGCCATCCTCTAAGTCTGAACTGCTCTTTCTGTTGCTCAAGGAGATGGCAGTTGAAGTAACAGTGTGTGCACAGAACTGAGGGGAACCAGACTTAGCTGAGTGTAGTGTAAGCTAAGCTATATGGTATTTTTATCACCCACATTATGGAAGAATCCCCTTCATAGCAGTCTTTTTTAATTAGTTATGTAAATTGATTTTACTAATTTTGTCAACTTCTGTTTTTCAGTATGAATGCAAAGTCATTGCAGAGAAGTCTCACGAGGACTGAAGAGAAACAATACACACCTTTTAAATGGAAAATATCTGACAAATGACTGTTGGAAGAGCATAAAGAACACTTGACTATAAAATTGCCAAAATGCAATTTTTTTTTTTCCCTTGAGTGGTGTACTTTACTGCAATCTGTGATTGCTGCTTCTTTAGAAACTTTCATGTCTGAATTTGATTACTGTGAAGGTACAATAGTATGCAATAAATTTGACAATATAGGTTCAATTATAGGATTCTTTTTTTTCTAAATCTAAATTGATTTTACCATAAATTCTTGGCTGTCCATAATGTTGCAGTGCCAAACTGGACCTTTGCACTACATTTCTGTAGCTGAAACTCCTGCTTCACTTTATCTTGAAAGTTTTGAGGAATTTGTTCTTAATAGCTCAGTGAAAGAAGGATTCAGATTTTGGAATGAAGATCATCTTTTTCCATAATGATAGCCTATAGTATCTTTATGAAAGTCATGGATTGCAGGTGAGCTTTGATGCAATAAGTAACTGTTTCTGCCTGTTAACACCCTGTATGATTCTTCTTGCATCACAGGTGAAGAAACTTCAGTTAAGCTGTATGAGCTATTGCCATAGCATTTCATTTGTCTGTGGTGCGTGCCTAGTATCACAGAATACAGAAATGGAAACCAAGGCTGGAAGTTTACTATTTTTTTCCCCTACTATAACCAGTATACATGTTTATGTATGAGTTGATGTGGACCATCATCAGATGTGGACAAATTCTGAATCTATTTGTTGTGTTGAGTAACAGAATGCAATTTGGGTCGTTCTTGTACAATCCTTTAAGCTGACTTCTGCTGATCCCTTAATAAAAAAACATCTAGGGAGTTTTTATTGTAGAACTTAATTCTACTGAACTAAATCAGCCAGTACCATATAGTGTCATAAAATCCCCCATTACCAGTGTTACTCTTGATAGTTCTTGTCTACTGCCTGCTCTGTTCACAGGGATCAACAGAGGGGGGCAAGGCTGTATTTTAGGTACTGATGTAGCTCTTACTGCTCTGACTGTGGTCCAGGCAACCATAAATGTGTTTGTTCTTATAGCAGTTTTCTGAGGTGGAGAAATACTGTTACTCATATTTTAGACGTGCCTGTGCACAGGAGGTCTGGTAGGATGGAGAGCTTATATAGGCTGTGTGCAAATTGATTGCCTTCTTACAAAAGATTTTAATGTGCAGCCTGTAATTGGGGGCATACGTGGAATTTCCTACTGGCTTTGCAGCTGCCTTTGTAAGATGATGAGATGAAAGAATTTGTGCAAGAAGGCAGAAAGCAGACTTTAAGAGGACACTGTTAACCTGTGATAGTGGTGAACTTGGAATGGGATGTCTCTGCTTTGTTTTCCCCTTCTGATTCTGTGCTGCTGATGTTTTAACATATTTGGTTTTTTTGTCTTGAAGTACTATTTTTCAAATCTTCTATGAAAGGTTTATAAGACATGTTACAGTCACCAAGGGAGGCTGGAGTTGGTCCAAAGAACAAATAGATGTTTAGACCAATTTTTGTTAATAAATGTGTGTATGCATTGTACATAAAGCTTGAAATGGGCAACTATTTTTCAGTCTTACATGTTTATCTTTAAGTCTGAAAAGTATGCAGTGGAGCGGAGCTGATCACAAAAGGCAAATTTCCTGAATGGGGAAGTGTAAAAATACTAAGTAAGCAAATGATGTATAAAGTTTGGTTCAGTAGCTCTACAAAGTTTCATCGGCTTATCATGGTTCCATGACAATTCAACATCTGAAGCATGTTTTTGTTGGTTAATGTTTCAGGAAAGCACTTAAAGATGCACTTTGCTTTAGGCAGAGATAAATGTTTTAAGAAGATTACTGACTAGAGATTTCCTTTTAATCAAACCATACGGCAATAAGAAGCATTTTATTAATAAACCCAAGAAACTGTTAGGGCATGGACTAAGGAGGAGTTTCTTTATGCTGGCACTGGCATTTCACTGAAGCTTTTAAGTCCCTTACAGCATTTTGCCTCATCTACATTTTTACTTAAACAAATGGCTTCAGCTTGGTGGGCAGTGCATTGAGGTCCTTTTGAATTATCAGGGCATGAATGGCACAAAAATTGGAATGTTTCTTATCCTGACTGTAGGGAGTAACATGGTATCTCAGCAAGTATGCTGACTTGGCAAACCACTTAGTTTCATCATGACCAATAAGTGTGTACAACTGAGGATGAGTAATTGTTGTTATTAACTTGGTGGTAGAACTGCTTTTACCTGCTAGTTTAAATATTTACACAGAAGAAGCCTTGTGTATGTTAAAATGTTCAGTATGTAGGAAGTGGTTATTGTGCATCTCTGGCACCCACTTTATGACACTTCACACTTGGGTTCATCAGTCTGTGCTGTCCACCAACTTTTAAATTTACATTTTGGAAATTTTGAGCATATTGTGCAAAGGCAGAAATCATCCAAAATAAATTCGTGTGGAGTCCTTTACGTGGTTTACTATTTTTATTCTAATTTTACTAAGGTCTCTACAGGAATTGCATCTTGGATGTTGTGTTTTTTTTCAAACTGCATTTTAATTTTATGGCTGATGCGTTCAAACCCTGAAAAAGGTTCATGATGAGAATGCTGACAGGGCCTCAACTGTAGTGGTGTGAACATGCTGCTACTGTATAATGTGTAGCTATAACATTAGGCTGCCTTTAAAATGTTGTTCCACAGAGAATAAGGTATATTTTAGATACAACTTGATAAGCACGATAACCTCTTCACTAATTAAGCATTGTAAGGTCTCTGCTTTTTAAATTGGCAATTTGCTGTTAAAAGCAAAATGTGCATTAAATACATTTGCAACCTTGTTTGATAGGTTTCTTCTTTCTTTAGGAAACTACTGATTTTAAAAATAGGCTTCATCGCCTTCTATCAGCAATCTCATAATAATTTTGACTGTTTTTGCTGGCATATTGGTTGCACAAAACACCTGTCTAGAAATACTAAAAAAGGAGGAGGCAAGATCGAATCGACAGTGATTCTATTGTAATTAGCAACCTGGTCAGCCTGGGAAAATTTACTCTTTTGAATCTGCAATGGGAATATTCAAGCTGGGGGAAAATAAGCCAGATAACTTCAGTCACAATGCAGAAAATAAAGATTTAGATATAAATAGCCACAATGAATATGAAAAAAACCACCACAAATGGCAAGGAATTCCGTAATATATTTGTATTTATTAATGTTCCGGTCAGGATATGAACTGAATATTATTCTGGTATTCACAAGCTAGATGTTCTTAGTGCCCATCTCTCTGTCTCAAAAAAGAGATATAACAAATAGGAGGTTTAGAAATGTGCGCTTACAAAGCCTCCAGGCAGAGGTGAGTGGGAAGAGAGGTTTGTCAGTATTTGAGAGGCAGTGCCTGCAGCAGGACAGCACCATGAGTGAAAGTTGGAAAGAGCACAAGGGATGAATGGAAAAGACCTGTATTTGTGTTGGCAACTTGTGACCCAAAAATTCTCATTCTGCTGTCAGATGCAGACTGCTGGGCATGCCAAGTGTCTGACTGGGCATGTTGCAGCCAAGAATAGAAATAACCGTAATTTTACTTAGTCATAACGCTAAGATCACTCAGAAGCACATTGGCAAAGGAAACTTAATCTCTCCCTTTCATCTGTAGCCTCTGCATGAGAGCATCACCGTGAGGAATGGAAACAGCCCTTCCTGTGCAAGCTCAGCCCAAGACTATGGTATGGGAAGCTGCCCATTTATGAGAGAATATTCCAACTGCCAGGTTCTCACAAAATATTCTGTGCCACCCTTTATAATGTGGCTGCTGTAAGCAGCTAGGAGAGAAAACAAAGAAACTTTTCCTCCATAGCTTCTGTACTTCCCTTCTGCCATCTGGCTGGGAGCTACCATGGGGACCTGTGGGCATACACTAGCCTTCCATTTTTCTCTCTCCCAGCATGTAAAGAAGGGACATAATTTTGCCAGCTGCGTCACCCCTGACATTTTGCATATGCTTTTTATGTTTAGGAGCAGTGTTACCAATAATTCCTGATGGTAATGAATGAATATAACCCATAGAAGTGATGTGAAATACCAGATACAATGCTTATAGAAGTACATGCACAGCTGGGCAGAGGGAGCATGTGGCTCGCTGTGGGAGTAGCTATCTGATGCTGTTAGTTTTGATGCCAGCACTAAATGCAAAGCATGAGTAATTTCGCAGCTTAATGTTCAGTATTAAACAGTAAATGAAAGGTCAGTCCAACATGTTAACTGTCATGGAATAGTAAACACTATTTTAATTGCTTCATGCAGCCAGCTTGGATTTTTGGTGTGTCTGTTTGTCATGTTTTGAGCAGCATGGTCCAGAGACTTGTCCTGATTACTTCCCCTGGTCAAGTGACAAAGCATCAAATTAAAGGATAAACTTTATGCCTGGGCTTTTCAGGCAGCATGCTAGGAGTTTGTGCTTTGAATGCTTGAAAGACACGCTGGGGAAGAGGTAGAATTTGTTTCTTGATCTGACAGGACCCGAAATCCAGCTTGAAACCTAGGTTTGTGTTTCCTTTAGTGCAGAACTTTATCAGTACTTCCACACTTAGGCTGTCCTTTAGTTTGTCCTGTGCTACAGTGGATAGGAAACAACATGCACAAGTATTAAAGAATATAAAGGGAAAGGGCTCGTACTAAGTGTTCCCAGGCCAAGCCAGTTGAGAGGTCAGTGGTGTCCAGTGTGCCACGTACATCAGTGTCAGATGCACAACCTGCAGCGTCCTTAGATCAAAGGTTGTAGGATTTACTTTCCTCACAGCAAGTCCTGCCTGGACTTCTGCACTTCAGAAGCTCTGTGCAGGGAGTGACCTGTTGTACTGTAGTTACACAGAGGTACATGCACACATTGCAAGTCCACAGGTATAATTAGAAGGTTGTCTTATGGGTTTGTTGGTAAAAATCCTGGAGTGATGCCTTTTAAAGCAATGTATGTGTTGAAAGGGAATCTCTCTTTCTAAATATGTTGCTGTCTGAATTCACAGTGTAATTCTGCTATTTCTGTTCTTTGATTAGTCTCTGCTTTGTGTTATGTGAGATAAACATACATTTCAGGCACTTAAAACATTTTTTTGTAGTGGAACCTCAAAGCAAGATCTGTTTCATGCAGTTATTCAGGGGAAAGGTATGAACCAAAAAGAAAGCTGGGAGGAACAGAGTGGCAACTGAATTTGCCAGGTAGAAATCATGCAAAAAAAAAGCTCCAACATTTTGCACAGTGTTGCAAGAAAGAAAAGGACAATGAGTGATCTGATTTCATACTGGGTTTCAGAAAAAGAGAGGAAGGGGTGCTTTACAGATGTAGTGCATGTGTGTTGACTTGTTCTGACCTTTAGCTGTTCTCCAAAGGCATCACTTTGTTGGCTGTGATAGTCAGAGTGTGTTTTGACTCGTCTGTTTTCCTCTAACCCACTGTGCCAGTTGTTCCCTCAGTGACTGGGGTTGCCCGAGGTAATCCTGGCCATGCCACCAGAGAAATCGTAAGAAAATTGATTTAGCAACTGCGTGCTGAGATCGACATAGTTCTTTTGAACTTTGTCAGAAATTGGTGATCTGGCCCTGGGCACTGCAATTGATAAACACAATGTGACTAGATGGTGTTTGGGTGGGTGTCTGTGTGTCTGTAAGAACATTATGTGCATATGGCAATTATAGGGTCTAACAAAAAGCAAAGTTGCCCTGCTTTACAGACCATCATTTTTTCTCCAGTGATGAGACTTGCCTTCAGTGTGCCAGAGGGAAGAATATGCTTTTTTTTTCTTCCCTTGCACAAATACATAGGACCCTGGCCTAAGGACAGCTAAACCCATCCTTGGAACCAGGACTATGTATAGGCTGGGTTAGCACTGAAAGACTGCACTGTTTTCTTTTTGAAAACAAATGCTTGTTCTGTGCAGTGTGTCAAGTGCAATCATTGCTGAATGAACTGACATTCAAAGCCAAGTTCTCAGCTGAACTGGCACAGCTCCATTGATTTCAGTGGATATGCAGTATTTCATGCTGGTTGGGAATTTTGCCCACAGTGTGCGAAAGGAATGAAATTCTTCTTTTCTAATGTGGTACAGGTCAAAACAAAATTCCTGTCTTGTGTGCAATATTCCTACAAGAGCAGCACACTGCAGAATCTGCCCTTTCCATCAGTGATGAGAGATGGAAACTTATTCTCTGATTTACAATGTGTGCTCTTTATACGGTGTATCAGAAGGACTCACTTAGAAGAACCAGATCTGGCAGATCAGGTTAATAATGATGCGAATGTGAAATGTTGGCCACTGATGAGCTTGATGTCATAAATGCCTGCTGCTTTTTTTTTTTTTTTTTTTTTTTTGCCTTCCTTGCCCCCTGCCCCACTATTTCACTTGTAGGAAATTCAGCTGAGGATTTGTTTTGGACCTGTGCCTGCTCTGATTAAACTGAAGAGGGAGAAATAATACTACTTTGTGTGGTTTTGGGCTCTTTTTACCAGCCAGTTTCTTCAAATCAGTGTAACAAGTGAAAATACAGCTAGAGTACTGATTTGAAGAAGATGAATTGAAAGATCCTGAAGACTGATGTTTCAAGGACAGGAATCAATGTAGTGATGTATCCACTATGGTGATAAGTGGTACAAGAAATAATAGACATGTAGTGTTACGTAAGTAATACACGTGGAAATGTAGTGTTAAAGAAATAATGAAGCTGGTAGAACATGAGATGTGTGCTGCCCATCTCACTGGAAACATTTTTTGGAGGTTGTTCTGCAGACTTTGGTATTTCATGCTGATCAAAGGGATGAACTCTGGGCCAGTAAGGAGCAATGAGATGTGGGGTCATTTGATAAGGGAGTTCAGTTTAGATGTCAGGTCAAAATGCCCAGCACAAAGGCAAATACTAGTGGTATTTGTACAGTCCACATGCACTGGCTCCTTTTTAAAATGTAAATTCACAAAAGAGAATCACCCCTAAGTGCCAAAGAACAGTCAGATTATCACAAGTTGCATTTGCATTCAACCTGTAACCTTCATGGGGGTATACCTCAAGGCGGGAGGAAAACTTGGTTTTTCAGACCTGTGTGTTCCAGTTCAAGGTGCTTTTTTGAACCCCCAAGTCCCTGGATTTGGAGTACTTAGGGCAAAAAAACCCACTAGGTTTTACCCATCTTGATCAGCTCACTGGTAAATGAGGATGATTGTGTGGCTCCTGTAATGTGTGGCTTGAAAAATGTAGTCCCTTAATCTGCTCCCAGGAAATAAGATGAGCTTAGCTGAAGCAGGAGCAATTACCCCATCCTCTCTCTTCCATCACAGCACCAATACACAGGTCAGCAAAGGGAAAGGCCTCTTATTGTCAGCAGTATTGGATCCTCTTGCCTTCCACTGATTGTAAAAGTGAGGAACGAGAGATGGTGTGCAGTGAAACAGAGACTCACTTGCTATGAGAAACCCTCAAATTATCTCATCAGGGAAGTTTCAAAACTATGGGGGACAGTACATGCTTTCTGCTATCATCTGAATCAGCTTTTCATAGACTACTTCTGCTCTGATGACAGTTTGCAATTTCTAAGGTCACAGTAACTAATGAAACCCACAGAGATGTGGTGAGGTTGGTTGTGTAGCTGCTACATAGTGAATGACTAAGCAGCGTGACCTAAAAAAAAGCAAACTGTGCAACACATCTGATGTCTCTCTTGCACAGCTGCTGCAGGGTGCATGTCGAGATTTTGCCGAGGAAGGACATAAACAGACAATTGACACTTGTATAGACAAATCTTTATGGGATCTGATACCCTACCTCATGCTGACATCAGACTGAACGGGAGGAAAAAGCTGCTAGAAAATTGTTCTACTTGAGCTCAGATAAATGGTGCGGAGTGTCTGGTGTGTGCAGTGAGGACAAACATATGTTCATCACTTTGACATCTCCTAAATTATTAAGGCTTATTCATGCTGCTATCTGAAATTCTTGAAAACAATATCTTATCACCCGCTGCAGTGTTTCCCTGAAAAAGTTCACAGTATTATCAGAAGAACTGTCGCATCTTACTGTTCATTAAAATGGTCACTTCCAACTTAATCTCCCCATGGGAAGAAAACATTTCAGTTATTAGCTTTTCTGCACTTCAATATCAGGCTCCTCTTCATCACAATACTATTTTTAATTAAATCTGCTGACCCTTTGTTAATAATTCTAATATAAAAGCAGTGATTAATGTCCAGGCACAATGCCTATTAAAAAAAAAAAAAAAAACAAAGCCTGCATTTAATTCCAACAACCAGTTAATGTCTAAAACATATACCTCTAAACACTTACATGTGTCCTTAACTTTTGGGATGTCTTCATCGAGTTGATGTGCCTGAGGCCTGACTCAAGTGGTTAGATGATGCCGTCTCCATTCCTGGAAGCGGAGACTGGGTTTGTTTGAAGTGTGGAGGGTCTGGCCCATGCTTTGACCTGAAAGGTGGCTACGGGCAGAAGATGGAGACCCACCTACTCTACTTCATCCCCAGCAGTTCAAAGGGACCCACCAAAGTCGTGCTTAGAGCCAAGTGATAATTGTACAGTTTTGCTTTACAGTTAACTGAGTATCAAAAAAAAAAGAGCTTCCTTTTCAACACCATCTTGTCAAGATGCCAGACGCTGCTTGTTTTTGACATTTTCAGCTACTGTTAAATAATAGTCTTGCTTCTGTCACAACTGATGTTGACTTGAAGGCAGTTGTGCATTTCTCAACTCAAATGCTAAGCAGACAGGCTTGGGTCTTGACAAATATTTTCCGGGCTTGCCCAAGGCAAGTAAAAATGAGTTTCTAGTTAATCGTTTGTTTTAAAATTCAAATTGGTGAAATAGGCAATTAAAAAAATGACAATTTTCATCAAAATTTGCAAATGAAATGTCTCTTTGCAGTCATAGCGAGTTCAAGAAACTGCAGTAGATAATTGCTATTTGAAATCAGTGAAGTATCCAGCATTTTAGGGCCGAGAGGATTGTGGCTGTTCTGCCTTAGTAAACCTTGATTGATTTGGTAAATAAGCATTGCAACTTCTCTCTTTAAAATAAATAAGCAATTTTATTGCTTTATTGCTTTATTGCTTACCCCTGTGTGGGAGGTAAACAAGCTCTCAAGCAGTGGCCCTGTAATATCATGAGCCCAAGTGCCATCTGTCACCGAGACTTTTGTCCCTTTATGCACAATAGCTTCTTATGGCATTAGGTCCGTTGTAGGTTAATTGATTAGCAGAGATCCTCCTTTCGGTTGTTCCTGCTTTTCTTCACTAAAAGACCATATCTCTCATCTCCATTGCCTTTTCTCTCTCCCATATTAGCATACTAATCACACTGAACTCCCACTGCTAAAAAACTCTATCCATTTTATACTGGGGGAGGGGAGGATGAATAAACTGGCATTTCCTGGGAGATTTGCAGATGCAGGTTTATGGCGGTTAGAGGGGAGGAAAAGAAAAGGGCTGGTGGCAGAGGTGAATAATGCACTGCGCTGGAGCTAGCATGCCAGTGAAAGCCGAGACTATAGCCACATAAATATTAAACACATTTGAGAAGCACTATTAAAATAAATATCAAAGGCAAAGTTGCTCACACATCTGTTTCTCCTCAATTTTTGCCACAGCGCTCTCCATTTGTTTTCTCTCCAGCTGTTAACACCTGTCTTTCTGTCAGTGGTAATAAGGCAGTTTCTTTGGGGGGGG
>WBNM01034045.1:192185-229161 GCA_013399055.1 Ramphastos sulfuratus
GGGGGGGGGCTCCAGAGCTGACAGAAACATGAAAGAGTTCACTAGTTTTGATGTAAGAAATTCTTTTTTCAAAACTAAAAAGGGGTTTGTGAACAAAGATATCTCCTTGTGCTAATCCTTCAGAGCAGTATATGGAGGTTTTTTTGTTGTTTTAGAGAGCTGTGGGTTGTTTTTTTATCAAATGACAGAGCTGGTCTTGTATTGCACAGCTGAACTTGATGAGACATCCTACAGTGGGCAGCTACTGCTTGCCTTTGTAGTCTGATTTTACTGCTGACACATATTCAGAAGGTTGTGTGTGCATGGTACTCCACTCTCCATGTGATGCTTGTTATCTAACCTCATCGAAAGTGTATGCTGTGCATTGCTGCTACCAGAGGACACAAATCTAGTGGTGATGTCTTCTTTATTTACCTCTAAATGAGCACAGCATTCACATGGCTGCTTGAAGAATATGTTTTATGTCTTTGCTGTAGTTAACTCAGTAGAAGGATGGTAGGAAGTGCCTTTCTTGTTGAAGATGATGGGGGAGATCCTCAACTAATGTAAACTTGGAGACTCCATTTACTGTGCCTGTTTTCATAGTGCTGAAGAAAAAGCTGTTTGTTCTTTTCGGCCTATAGATACAAATCCCGAGACTCAGAGCAAAGCATTGATGAACTACACCACAAACATTCCAGATAAGGCAGAAATAATGATGCACAAGTGTGTGTTAGCAGCAAATTTACAATCTTCGCCTGATATGAGCTTAGTTTTCTGGCTGGGGTGTTGTAGGCAGAGGCTCAAGACTGTTAGGCCCATATTTAGTCCTCCATGATTTCTTCTCCTGCAAGCCAGCCCGTGGGTGAAGAAGCTCCCACCTGCTGCAGGATCGTATGTGTCCATCCATAATCCCTGCCTGTGAATCCCAAGGAGAAAAAAATGTGGGTGAACTTTGCAGGTCTTTGACACCTGGGGAAGGCCGAGCTGGCCCTCAGACATGTTTTGTCAAGAAATCAGTGTGGCTGGTGTGGCAAACAGAGGTCCTTTTCACCACAGTTTATAGAATCCCCTCATTTCCCCTCATTCTGTCACTTGATGCTAGGGAGAAGAGACTGACACCTCACTACAGCTCTCCTTTCAGTTGTGGAGAGCAAGGAGGTCTCTCCTAGGCCTCATCCAGACTAAACAACCTCAATCCCCTCAGCTGCCCCTCGTCAGACTTGTTCTCCAGACAAGCTTCATTGCCCTAGCTGAGTTTGTCTTCAAGTGGTAAGTGCAGTTTTGTCAGCTATTTCAAACCAGCAGTAAACTATTTCCTTTCTGAAGGTCCTACATAATGTTTTGTGGCCTGGTTATTCCTTCAGTAATGAATGGAACAAGTTGGTTTTCAAAAATATTACTTGAATCAAGATTCGCAACCAGGAAACCAAAGTAGCCTTACAGTAGACCTCAAGTTCAGAAATTACCATCTTTGCAATTTGTAGGAGGACATATAAATATGGCCCATGGCATGGCCGGTCTGGTCTCATCAGCCACTGCTTGCAGAGCTTCGTGGCCATCAATCAAATAACCTGTGTTGGTGATACTATTTTCCCCGGGAACGATCCCACTCCATGAGCTGTAATGGTTAATGCGGAGCGGCTGCAGCCTGAGTGCCTGCCCTTGGCAGAGTGGCTTTGCTTCCCCACCACGATCCCTTGTGCAATGCCTGTTTATTCAGGCTTCACACAGGGATGAAACATTTGACCCATTGTGTAGGGCTGGGTTTGAGGGAAGGGATTTCCTGAAGCACTCTGTGCTGGCTGCACTCTTCTGTTATTAAAGCAGTAGGGGACGGTGGGGGGGGGCTCATTGTTTCCAGCAGGAGAAGATTTGGGCCAAAGCTGAATGCTTCAAAAAAAATTCCACCCCAAAGAAGTGTAGTAATTGAAAATTGAACCCAACTGTAACTCTGAAAAAAGGAGATAATATTATTGCCCCTCATGCTTTCTGTTTGCATAGGGCCAGCACGTGCTTCAGGGAAGCCTTTTTGTGGGTTTAGTTCACGCCGGAACATTTTCCACTGCCTGGGGAAAAATTCCAAGGTGCCAAACCCCACTGTCACCTCTGAGTCAGCTCTCCCATATTTTATGTGCTGTTATTGCTGATGGGTAGCCACACCATATTAGAGCTCCCAGTAACTCTCAGAAACTCAAATACTGTGCAAATTACATCCAGGATGTTCAGGGAGCAGAATGTTCCTCTCTTAGCAGATGGCTGTAGCCCACAATGTCCTATAATCACAACATAAAATATTACTACTTCTGCATGCTGTATTTGGGAAAAAGTGCCAAACTGTAGTTAGGTTTCATAGCATCAGAAAAGTTTCTTCGGTCAGAAATAATGTTTGGATGGTTTTGCTTTAGGGTTCTTTTTTTGTTTTTGTTTTGTATACTACCAAATAGATCTGTCTTTGCAGTGAGGGTGGTGAGGCACTGGAACAGGTTGTCCAGGGAGGTTGTGGCTGCTCCCTCCCTGGAGGTGTTCAAGGTCAGGTTGGACGAGGCCTTGAGTGACCTGTACTAGTGGGAGGTGTCCCTGCCTATGGCAGGGAGTTTGGAACTAGATGATCTTTGAGGTCCCTTCCAACCTTACCATTCTATGATTGCAGATTGCTGCAAGTCCAGTAGGTCTCTGAATATGACAATGTCACAGACCATAATTTACTACAGCAGTGCCTGAGAATTTAGAAAGTCTTACAAACCTATTTAGCCTGACTGATTTGGCAGCACTCTGGAGGCCTTTGCCTTGGGAAAGTTGTAGAGTTTAGCTACTGTTAGGACTGGATCCTCTAAGAAGACAGTTGGCCTGATGTGACTTTAGCTGATCATTGTTCTGCTGCCTCTGGGTGATGCTCTGAAGTGATAAATGATGCTTTACATGGAATGTGCAGAAAAAAGCATCCTTCCTCCTGTAGACAAATTACTTTCTGGTTTCTGCAGGCTGCGTGGCTGTGATTTCTCCCTCCCTTCACACCCCACACCCCCACACCCCCTCCCCCCAGCCAATGTAATCTGTATTGGGTGTAACATTACATAATACGCGATTAGACACTAGTGATGACTAAGAAGGTAAATGATCAAATATTTCACCTGAGACACATGTACACATCATTTATCTCACTTTTCTCACGGAAGAAATTAAATCAGTTTCCTAAGCTGTTAGTCCAAGGCAAATGATATCCTGAATTTGATTAAGTGCTGATCCTTCTGCCTTGCATTTCCCACGAGTTGTTATTCCAATTTTGGGACAACATCAGCCCTTTCAATGACTCTTACCAAGTCCCAGTCCATATGGTTTCTCTTGTGGAGTGAAGAAATCAAACCAATTGGGCTATTCTAGTGACCGTGATGTCATGGCAAGAAACTTCTCGTATTTGATACAGAGGTTTACTGACAAAAATATTCTCCTTTCCTAGATGTGAATGAGACAATTCCTGGTTCATACCGTGGCAGCACCTATGATTTCACCCAAATCACTAATCTGTTACACCTTTGTCCTTAAGGATATCTAAGTCCCAAACAGTCTGCTGATAAAAATACTAAGCCATAACAACTGAAGCAAGAAAAGCATCCAGAGAGCTTGGATGAAAGATACCAAACACTTTAGTAAAAAAGAATCTTTAGTATGAGCCAGCTGCACAGTTCGTATCTGTCCATTGGCAGGGATGAGCATGCTCCAGTCTAACCTTTGTTTCCTGGCCTTTCCTGGTACTGCTCAACTGTTCCTTGAGTTATTTGGGAAAGTTTAAATCTGCATAAAATCAACTTAGTAGAAACAGCTCAGACTGAAGAATGTCTCCTTGGTGGGATGTCGTGGTAGGCCTAAACAGGCCTCTTGGGCTTGTACATGTCCTGGCTTGTGCAGACATGTTTTTCTGCTGTTTTGGGGAGAGAGCAACTGCGGGAAAAGGGACAAAGGACCTGGCGCCACTAAGTCTGGGGTCCGGGGCCTGTCCATCACCTGTGGTTGCTAGGGGGCACATGATTGCCTTGTGCAGGGCCCGTGATCTGCCCATAAAAGGATAAAGCAAGCCTATGGCTTCACCCAATATGGCAAAATCTTGGGTAACTGCCATTTGATTGGCTATCTTGTGTCCAAAGGTCCAATTGATCTTTGGGCTGTGTTAATAAAAGGAACAGGGAACACGGGGTGCGTGCCTTCCACCATTACAGATGCCTGCTTGCATCCTGCCTGCTGCCTCCACGCATTCGCCAGCGTGATACAGTGAGACATCCNCCCCGACAGTGGGACGTTGCCAAGGCTGGCTGGATAGCCTGACGTTTCTTCCTCTCCATAGTTTGCCAAATTCTTGGTAAAGTCAGCCTCAAATCCAGTAATTTTTGAAAATCACGAGCACATCACAGTTGCCATCCCAGGTCCTCCACACTCCCAAGCCATGCAGCAACTACTTCACACAGACATAGGAGAAATCTGTGCCAAGCATTTAAAATGAACAATTACATCTGATGTTGTTCAGGTTTTTTATGTGTAATGGGTTATATGCTTCCAGCCAAATTCAGAGCATTCCGTTTGTTCATCACAAAAGCCACCACAAAAGCCCAGCTGGCAACTGTCACCCTGCCTTGTGCAGTGGGGAAGGCTGTAAATAACCCCACAGCCAAAATTTAGGTGAACAACATGTGTGTAAGACTGTGATCCAACTGTGAAACACCACTGCGCCAAGGAGAGAGCTCAAAGTGGAAGACAAATAGGACAGGACATTTAATGTCTATTCAGTAACAAATGTATTAGAAGTGGAGTCAGGCCATGGATGCTGAACAGGAACTGAAAACTTTCTGAAATTCAGGGATATTTCTATTAGTTTGAGCTTTCCAAACTTTTCAAAACATTGTCCTTTTTAATTTTTTTTTTTAAACTTTTCTAGCATGTATTAGAGGAGATTATGTGATTAAGTTTTTTGCCAAGCCTTGAAACACATCTCCTCACAGAACTGTCCTTTCTTTTCACAACAAAGATGTTTGGCTCATGGTGTGCCCGTGGTGTCTGGTGAGCAGGCAGCTCTCAGGCTGCTGAGATGCTCAACCATCATGGTTTTGCTCCACTAAAATTTCATTCCACTTGGGCTGAAATATGAAGTGTTAAAAACTGCTGTTTCACTCCTTCTAGTTGCATTCCTGAGGGAAATTTTGGAAGATGGCCAAAACCAGTTGAATGCAAGAATCCCATGGCACAGCAGTGCAGTGGAGGCAGTGGGAACAGACTGTGCTGGGAATGCCTGGAGCTGCCAGGACAGGAACAGTGCTGGCTGGCCATGGTGAGAGAAGCAGCAGCAGTATTTGTCACCTCATCATCGGCCATCCTCTGGCTCGTTTTTTTTCAGATGTATCAACCAGAGTCAAATCATGGGGTCACAGCTTTCAGGCTCCTGGGGAGGAGTCAATACCCATGGCCCAGTGCTGCCAAGTGGCAAGAGGGAGCAGAAGAGTGAAAATGTGTCCTACCCATCTCCCATAGGCATCTGGATCACAGATCTGCTCTCCCTCTGCACAGCAACCCTTCACTTCCATGAAAAACATGGCCATTAGTGCAGTGGTAGCATGCTCTGCTTGAGGACTTAAATGCACATGGAAGAGAGAAGCACTGTGGCTTCTTGGGGGGCACAGGGAAAGCAGATTTTTTTTTTTTTAATTGCATGTAGAAAGATCAGGAAGCAATAAGTAGCAGGAGTGGAAGACTAAAGTGCGTGGACTTGGTTGTTCACAGTCAAAGGTACACACAAAAATACTCTTCAGTCATTACATCTTTGACAAGCTTGAGCTATATGTTAAACAAAAAACCAGAAAAGGTCACAAAAACATTTATGGAAAAGATGTTAGTCAAACAAGCATCCTTATGAGGTGGCAGAGACCGCAGGGTGTCAGGGTTAGACAAGCAATGTCTGTCCCTCCCACAAAGGACACTGGTTCTCATTCTCTGTTTTGAGAGTCTGTCAGTACCAAAGATAGTCTGGGACAGAGGAAAATCATGAACAGGGTCTGTGTCTAAATTCCGCCCTGGAAGGCTGCCATAGAACAGCCTGATGGTTTATAAATAAGAGAGATCTGGCAAGTCTAATCACTTCTAAGGGGATTCAGTTGTCATGACACGTGCCTCACACTCCTCTGACTCACTCGGCCGCCAGCTCTGGCCTCCACAACAGAAGATGGGGTCTTACATTGCTCATCTCTCCCATCCTCCAAGCCCATACCAATGTCTCAGGTCCCCCAGAGCATCCCACCTGCCACTAGAGACCTATGCACACTGGTTCAGAGAGCTTCTGAGAGGAGTAATTCAGTAGCAGCAAGGAAAGGCTTTATGATATCTGATCCAAATTACCACCCTTAGGACCAGACAACGTGCTCAGATGCTAAGATAAGTGGCTGCCTTGCTAATCAGAAAATGGCATTATTGATTTTGGATGTACTAATGTTCCACAGATACAATCTGGAACAACACTATCTGGAAGGACATTGCTACGGTGGTGCCAGAAAAACCCTTAGCGCAGATTTGGATGAAATTTAATCCAAATATTTTGAGGTTGAGAGTCAGGTTACTATGTTTTCTTTTTCATCCATGTTTTAATAGATACATTTCTCTCTGGAACCTGGCCATCAGCTCTGTCTGCTGAAGCCATGCTGAGAGACAGGTTCTGCTCAAGACACATGTGGAGCGTCATGAAGACCCTGCTCCAGTAACTTGGAGGCACGGTTGTTCTTTCAGTAGCAGTGCCCAGGAAAACCTCCACATGGGAATATTTTCACTGTAACATCTCCAAGAAAGCTCTGCACTGGCTCTATTTAGCTCTACTTTCCTCAAATACGTGACATGTCACCATCTTCAGGGTGTCTTGTTCACAAAATGGGCAGTTCTCTTTGTCCTGACAGAAATGGCTACCTGCGCCAGACAGGTAGGGACAAAGTCTTCAGAGTTGAGCACTGCAATGCTGAAGAGCCAACGTGTGCACTCCTGGAGGAAACAAGCTGTGAACTGTCCATGGGCAAAACTGGTTGAACTCAAGATGCTCATTATGCAAAAAGGCAGGTTGACACCCTCCTAGAGGTTCTGAAATACGCTGGGAGTGAATAATGAACTTCTGAGGACTTTTAACCTTAAAAAACCCCAATGATGCAGTTGATACTTTGCAAGTTTTTATGAAAAGTCTCTACAGTCTGAGGTCTTTTGAGAAGTTCAGATCGCTTCCTCAAGGCTTTATGTTAAAAATCCATAGATTGTTGAATTTAAACCACTTCTATCACACTGATGTAGTGTATCATTTTATGTATCTGAATTGTTCCAAGATAACAGTAATCCTAATCCTATTATAGCTTCACATGGTAACAAACTGATTTTTAGACAGGTTTATTTTTAAAAGTGTATTTAATTTACATTAAAACAATATTTATAGTCCAACTGGAGCTACCCATTTGTTTCCAGCCTTATATAATCTGCTGTTGAGGGCCATGGAGTGCAACTCATTTCTAAAGCAAGGAAGTCCTGGGGATTAGTGTTGGTTTCATCACTAATAAATTTTAGCTCATTTGTAATCCAAATGCATTTAGCTTCAGTGTGCAGCTACCAGATAGTTCTGTACCTCAGCATGTTAACTTAAAGAGCCCTCTACTGTCAGAAGCTCCCTTCCCTGTATTAAGTGTAGACAATGGCTAAACTACTGCTAAATTTTCTGTTTGCTAAATTCCATGGACTGAACTTCTGTTTCAAAAAACTGAAACATTACCATGGACCTTTTCAATTGCAATGTATTTCAAGGCTACCTATGTGGATTTGCTGTATTGGGTGGGCAAGGTGCCCCAGCTACACTCTGGGAAGGCATAAGAGGAGAAAAGAAAGCAGTGGTGGGATGGCAGGTCTGGCACTGTTGGGCTTCACTGCCTCTGTTTTCCAGAGGTGTTTTGGTGCCATAGTCTTGGTGGTGAGCACCACTTTGGGACAGTCAGGAGAAAAAATCAACCCATCTCAATCATCAAGTGGTCAGATCCCACCAGTCTCAGCTCTGGGTTTGATATTACCTTGACTCTAACCTACCACCATCCCTACCTGTATTTTATGGAGCCTGTGTGTGCTCATCCATGTATTGTGAAACTGGAGCACTCCCAAACATTTGCCTTTCTTTGGAAACACATTATTTCTGAGCAAAATGGTCTGAATTAGTGTCATGATATTCTCAATCCAATGGGAATAAAGGAGGGTTCTCAGGTAGCTGGCATAGTTCAGCACGGGCTGTGGTGCTGCTGATGGGATGTCCCTCAGTTCACCTTCCATCTGGCCTCACTGTGTTCTGATTAGATAAAAAACAAGAGGTTGAGAGGTAGATAATATTTACGACTTACAATTTCTTCATGTGTTATTTGTATTTATATATTGCCCATTTTTGCACTCTGCCTAAAGAAATGGTTGGAAAACAAATGAGCTGTGGCAATTTCTTTGCAACCTAAAATTTCCCCATCTCATGCTCTTCGTGTAACAGCAGTTGCTATGCAGGCTGTTCTAAGCACTGTCCAGCAGGACTGCATTTAGGGAAAATGAGTGACAGAGGAAAAAAGGCATTCTGAAGCACCAAGCATTTTCTCAGATTAAAACCTCTGTTCTCCTTTTTAACAAAGTATGGGAATTGGTGGCACGTGAATTCAAGGCATGTGTTTCCTATTATATAATCACTGGGAGAAGTATAAAATAAATGAAGGGGAAGTAATTTATTGTGAAGCCTTAGAAAACTGGTCTGGAGCTCATCTCAAACCTCCTTCAGTAATTACACGTGAAAACATCATGCACATTGTATATAATCTGTTAAGCAGTTGCATGTTACCTTTAATCCCCACCTGGCTTTCGGGGACTGCTGGCAAGCTGAAGTAACCCACAATGGGGGTTTGAGATGTAACCTCCACAGGAATTTGAAGGTCCCATCTGTATCAAGAGAGATCTCAACTTCAGTGGTCTGAAATCAGCTCCTGTAGGTACAGTAAAGGCAACTGCTCTGTGTGCCATACATACCTTGTGGGTAACATGAGGTGTGCAGATTATTGAGAATGAACTTTAATAGAGTTGAGAGTGGTTTCATCCTGTGTGTGACATCTAACAATTAGGATACCCTCTATGCTTATATGAATCATTAACTTCCAAACCTGCTAGTTCAGCCTTTGACACAGAGCTATGCATCACTGCTAACCAGTGTTCACCTCAACACAGACACCTGAGCTCTTCACCTAAAAGTTATAATCCATCTCACTTGGGCAACCAATGCTTAAATCCAACTGGAACGACGCTTACAAACTCCAAAGATTACAAAATGCTGGGATGCAGCTAAAAGCTCACCAACTTTTAGAAAGGTTTCTTTCTGTGGGATTTTTTTTATTTTTAACACTCATGAAACTTCTGCTATCACAGTAAGGTTTGTCTAGGCATATCTGAACTGTAAAACTTTAATATTTTCGTGTCAGAAATGATTTTGCTAAAGTTAACTTTCCCCATACTTTGACTTATCATTTTCAGTTGTGGTGGTGTGCATTTCAGTTGAAGTTTTATTACATTATGTTGGCAGCACATTATGTTTTTTTACACATGGATTTGATTGAGAAATGAAACTGGAATAAGAATGAGGTAGCAGCAGCATCTGCTGGGAGACGCAGCTAGTGCTGATGTCAATCAATCTGATTGATTAAATATGGTGGCACACATTTTATTAAAACAAAATGCTCTCCCTGAAGACTATTATGCCAATATAATACCCAGCTTTCCTAAAGAACGCTACAAAAGAGGTGGCCTGTTTGAGAAATACGGCGCTTGTAAATAACTGGAGAGAACCGAAGAGTTCAAATTACATTTGGCTGCTCATGGAAACAGCTATTTTATTGTTTTGGCATGTGGTAGCTGGTATTGTTATGTTGGCAAGATCAGCAGCACTGATGGAAGTTTAATTATTCTGTTGTACCGCAGGAAGGTTTTATGCGCTCGCCGACGTTATTAAACAGGTCTGAGACTTGAAAGTGCTCAGTGGCTTGTGACCAGGGAATGTGACAGACTGGCTCAAGGCTGGAGATGGAGGCAGCGCCTGCCCACCCCATGCCTCGGGCATGCTGGAACTAATTTCCAGCGGCCTCCTGGCTCTCTCTTTGCAAGGGTGGGTGTTTGCTGGGCTGGCCTGAGCCTGGGAAGAGAACTCCTCTGGGAGTGGATGGTCATCAAAGGCACAATTACCTGCCCTTCAGGTACAAGGCGCAGACATTTTCGACTTGCCTTCTCTCTTGCAGAAACAAATAGGATGTGCAGCGACTCCACCCCAAAATACAGCTGGTGGCAAAAGAAACCATTTCATGGTGCATTCTCTGATCTCCCCAGGGGAAGGTCAAGAGGAACAATGAGTCATGTTATTTGAGAAGTGCTTAGAGGCTATAGTGATGGAGAATTTAGGATACGATAAATCTTTGCGGTGTTTCCTATCCAACTAAAATTATGGCTCCTGCTGCATATCTTAAGGAGTTAGTAGGACTTTTGCACTGGCTTCACTTGGACTGAGATTTTACCAACTTCCATTTATATTCTACACAATAAGATGAATTACAAGAATTCTTAACCAATGTCAATATTTTACTCGCTTTCCTCCACATGCAGACATTCATAATTTAACACAGGTTTCTGGTTGCTTCCTTCATTCTCACAAAATGTATTCAAATAGCATGTTTTTTAGTAAATGATATAAATACAACTGTAAATATGAACAAACATCTGCACCACAGCAGAGTGTTGTATCCTACTCTGTATGATGGGGATCAACCAAGTTTATGCTCCAAATGGATATGACACTACGTTGAGGAGATATTTTGCCGTTGAAGGGTTCCTATCATCTGCCATTGTCCAGGAACACAAATCACAGCAGAAAAATACCCACTATTCAAACCATGTGATAGAGCAATAGCCTACAAAATGTACTGGCTGTTGACATTCCTGTTTTGAGGAGGAGAGTGCTCTATCTAGGCTCTTCAGATCACATCAGGGGAGAAATAGCAGTTTCAGGGGAGGTGAATGGACCACTGAAGGCCATCCAGTGATGGACACTGGATAGGCTGTGAAAAGGGAAAATAGCGAGGAGAGAAACATTAGATGGGGAGAGAACAAAGTTGTGCAGGAAACACTCAGCTTCGAGAGGAGAGAGGAGAGGAGAGGAGAGAAAAAAGAAAAGATGTTAGAAATTATTAGCTTTATTTTGGAAAAGGGCAAAATGCAACAGTGATGGTCACAGTATAACCATATGTATCATAGCACAGAGGAAAAGCATAGAAAGCACTCAGTTTTTCAGTCCACTCACTTTTCACTTTTACTGGTGGGGCTTTTCATATTAACCCTTCTGGATCACCTCTTCTAGTTTCAGTTCCATCTCCTGTTTTATTTCATAAGGTGGCCACAGCCTGTTTGCTGTACTGTAGTAGCAGTTGGTGCTATAGTAATCCTGGTAGCTGCTCCCTGAGCAGCACAACACTCTTTGGCAATCTAACTCGGCGAGATACTTAAGCGAAGGCTTAAAATTAAAAACCAACTCAGTAGAGAGCCTCAGCATCTTTAATGTGATGGCATCAAAATGACATGAGTACAGATGGCTTAGACAATATCTGTGTTGAATTTTTAATGGCAGATTTGGAACTATTTTTAAGATCCTACTGTTATTTCTCCTGAGAGATCTTTTCTTAGCAATATAAGTAGAAAATAATAATGAGGGGAAGAAAACCCTTGCCAGGCAACCTCTTCAACATGCAAATGGTTTCTTCAGTGACACTTCTGCTGAAGCTAATCTTTCAGGATTGAGATATTTTCAGAAACATCTATTTATGGGGTTTTTTTTTCTTTACTCACAAAGACACAGCTTTGTATACAAATCTTTTCTCCATCCCCATCTGCATATTTGGTGTTTTGAGGCTTGCTAACAACTTTTTGCATGAACAGACATCTCTGTTGTACTTTGGAGGCCTCAGAAACGTATCAAATGATAGCATTTGTACAGATGCATACTTATCTGCTTCCAGCTTTCTTTCCTACATGGGGGCTTTCTCAAAGATTCGCCATCACCTCTGCTATCTTGCAAACTTATCCCAGTGCAAGATTCCTCTGAAGAGGATCAGGGCTCTGATCTTTCTGTTTTACAGAGAGACAGTATATTTTCTAATATCCTCTCAAAAAGAGTCACTGAGGTAATTAAGAGCACATCAATCTTTGGCAGGTGACTCTCCCATTCTTTCTTCCAAGTTTGTCTCTTTTCATCCCCATTAATCTTCTGTGCTTCCGATCTTGCAGGAACTTTACCATTTAGTTTACTTGCTGCTTGGATGCCCATGGGCTGGGAGACTTGATTTTTTTGTGCTTATATTGTCACCCTTTCCTGATGATGAAACCCAAAGGCAACATAATCTGAATTTATGGTTAATGTGCAAAGACAGGAGAAAGTAGAGTGGGCTTGGGGGAAAAGCCTCAGGTCTCTTACAGAGGCAGAGTAAAGAATAGTCACTTCAGACTTCAGTAAGCATTTGAATTAAAGCAAATGCAGTGATCCCACCCCTTTTGATATTCCCTGACAGTGCAAAACCTACCATTGACATCAGAATTTGATTTCCTACTGAAATGCCAGACTGCACAGTAGCTCGGGAGCATTGTGTGTTCTCTGCAGGTTTGCTTGCAGCCAGACCAGGAGCAGCCTGGGCAGAAGAAATCACTTCAGCCGTAATGATTTAATATCTGATAAACACACATCAATATTTAAGAAGTATAAGGTGAAATATACTATCTCCTAAAACACTGAAAAACAGATTAAATACTGTTGAAGGAATGAAAGTAGCCTAACTGCATGAGATGTTCTCAAGCTTTTTTCTTTAGAGCTTCATGAATCTACCAATTTCACTACCAGAGATTCGTAGTTACAAATGTTAGGCAAAATTTCTCATTAATAACAAGGGAAGTACATGATGGTGTTTTGATGAGTATTTTGACACATCTGCAAATGTTGGCATGAAAAGGACTTTAACTGCTGCCAGCTATGATTAGCCCTAAGAGAAATATTTTGTATAGTGTCTCAGTGGGATTTTAAAATCTTGATAGCTACTGAAGGTTAATTAACATATATTAAAAAATAGATAAAATCCAGTGGTTATGCTTCTGCAAAGGACAAGGGACAGGCATATGCTTACTAAAGTGTATAACATTTTGGGGGATCCTCTCTTGAGACCTGGAATGAAACTAGGACTTGCTGACATCTGCACAGTCAGGATCTTGCATGATACAATCCAAGTAAAACCCATGGTTGACTGTAAACATATGTGAAACTATTAAGCAGTTGCATAATTGATCACCACAACATCAGAAGTGCTTTTGGTGGGCACAATGGGCATAATTTTTGTTTTTGTGTCTGTGGGGCTTTTTTTGTTTGGTTGGATTTTTTTTTTTTTTTTTAGTGGTTTGTTTCTTTGGATTTTTTTTCTGGTTTGTTTTGGTTTGGTTTTTTGGTTTGGTTTGGGGTTTTTTGTTGGTTGGTTTTGGTTTTTTACTTTTTTTTCTTCTCAGGACTCAGAAACTGTTTCTTGATACGGAAAATACCCTTGAACAATGCACTAGGAGGGAAGACCACCCAAAACCCTGTTTTGTGGTTAGTTCTGTATTGCCTATGTCTGCATTCATTAGGCAGAGATTTAAAATAAAAAGTGCATCCTTCATGATTGTTAGTGCAGTGCAGACCTCTACAGCTATCCCTATCAAATAATGCAAACCAAGTGAATAAACAACAAACATAATTTACTGTCAGCTTCAGTAAAAACCTGTAAAAAAATCCCCTTAGTCCAAAGTATTGTGGGTGGTTTTAGCAATATTGTCCACAATGCATGAAATGCAATATTTTGGGGGTAGTAATTGCCATTATATAAACCTCAGAAAAGCCACAGATTTGTATTTGCTCCGTTTGCCTTTAACCCAGTTAATAAATCTGTATAGCTTCTTCTGGGCTTTTTTACTGTCTTTTTTTTTTTTTTTAAGAAAAACTCTGAAAATATAATATCTGCCTATATTGGTCTTTTTAAATTTTTTTTTATTTATTTTTGCAAAGCACAGGAAAGATTTTAAATGCCAAGTTGCTCTGTATGCAGCAAATTGTGTCTTTAAACACCCCACACTGTAAGTACTGAAGGTAGCATTGGAGTTACATATGCAGAAACCAGCAGTCAGTTGTGACTCAGAAGATAATACACCAACTGTGTATTAAGTTTAATGCAGATTAATGTGAGTTGCTTTCCTTTGCATGTATGTACACAGGTACAAATAATTAAGATTAATTCCACTGGATGTAATGGCCTTCACTGTGCACAGTGCCATAAAATTCTTCTTTAATAGCTGTTAATTGGACGTATTTGCTTTGATGGTGAAGTCCTGATTAGTCTTGTTACCCTACAACCCCTTCTCCCTCCCTTTGCTCACTTTTGTGCTTAGGAAAAGATTTATAATAAGGGAATCACAGCTCTGCAGTTTATTAGCAAAAAATCAATACGTGTATCTGTTTACAGGTATTAGAGGTTCAGCTAAACATGGGTGCTCTGCATAATGTCTGAAGAGTAGAGATGATTGATGTTTTCGTTTTTTCTTGTTTTCCCTATGCAGTGTTTTTACTGGCAATAACTCAGATTTCTTACTGGATATCTTTTCTGTCTCTGTTCTCTTTCTGCATTGAACCTATAGAGTTGCTCGGTGATAACAGGAGAGCCACGGTTCCTTCGGCAAGCTCTTGTGCCAGAGTGTCAAATGTATGGCTGAAGTTAGGAACCACTTCCATATGGTGATTCAATGTGTTTCTTCTGGAAAATAGTCAGTAATTATTTTGCCCTCTCTGTCCTCTGAAATACAGTAAACCTAGATAGAAGGGACAGAAGCTTCTGTGTGTCTTCACTGAACCAGCATGTCTTCACTGAAGTCTAGGTGGGTAATTGATTTATGCTGAAGTTCTGGGGCTGTGTTTCTTTAGAGTAGCTCATTTTAGCAATAGTACTTTACATTTGTTACCTCCCAGGAGCTCTTTTTATGGAATTAATGAATGATAGATATATAAGACATTAAAGAAGACATTAAAAGTATGACTGCAGCCTAAACCAACATCTCAGAGCCAGGTTCCTGGGAACCTCTGCCTTGCTCTCTCCCATGCACTGCCATCTGTGCTTTTCCTGGGACATTGGCCCAGCCACAAGTGGGTGTTTTTTCTGCTTGGAGCAGTTTGAAGTACCTGAGCCCCACCACCTAGGAGCAGTGACAAAGCTAGGCCTGGTCCCAGAAATTCTTCACTGTGGATTTCCTCTCCAGTGACTCAGCCTTACCAGCACAAATCATCTGTATTGTTTTATCATTAAGATACTGGCCCAATGCCTTTCCTTGCATGAGTATGAAAATGGTAGCTTGCTGCATTTCCTGCTCCTAGTGATCTCCACACAGCCCATTGAAGAAGACAGGACTGTTCTCTTCTTCTATCTCTTCCCCATCTGCCTGGAGCCACAGGATGCTGCTGCGATGCAACCAAGTACAGAAGGGGAAACCTCAGTTTGGGATAGTTTGCACTCTAGTCAGTGGATTCTCCCTGAAGGAATACTTGAATTAAATGTCTGTGAGATCTGGTCTACTGCCAAGAAGGCTTTGGTGGGACCTCATCCAGCCAAGGGTGGGCTTCTGCCTTCCTCCTCCTCTGGTGTTGCCTTTAGTGGGTCAGTGATCCACCTGCCAAACGGGATCCTGAAAAGTGTTTGGATTATAAACAATCAACCTGATTTTAATTTATTCCATAAAGCACTCCACACAGGACAGGCTAGCACTGCCAGGTGTGTGAATCTCTGCTATTTATTTCCTTTAGTTAAGAAAATTGGTGTAGAATGTGGGTTTTAGAAGATGTCTTCTGACAGATCTTCACTGCTTCCTCTATCTCTGCATTCAAGTTTACTGCTTCTGTTATTTGGATCCCTTACTGTAGTCAAGGGAAATACAAACAGGGCCAATTCCTAAAGTGTTTAAGACTGAGAAACTCCATCATGGTCCCCAATTGCACCATTGTCTGAGGATCTGATTGAATGATTTGGGGACTGAAAGAGCAGGCCTTTTCCGAGATTAATAATCTGTAGAACATTAATATGTAATTGTCTCCCTTCCTCCAGAAAGAAAGAAGTCTGCATAATAACAATTGCAAAAGAGAAATAATAAAAAAAAAAGGCAGAAGCTGCTTCTTTGTGGCCATTTAAACATGCTTAGCAATTACACATTTATTGCCAGTATAAAACAAACCATTTGAGAAAAAAATTGGGTGTATATCAGCAGATCTAAACAAGGTGTTTATTTCACTGAAGCTTCTCCATTTTGATTTCAGAAGCAAAGCTCTGTCACTGAGTTTGCAGTTGTGTTATTAATGCTTTTAATTACAGCCCATTTCTAAACTTGACTGTATCTGCCCTAAGCAAGGCTGTATTTCCATGCACTTCTGCCTTAAGATCCCTCTAGCAAGAGGAGGGTTAAAACCAATATTTGTAGATAAAGAGGTAAACATATTTACATTCAGTTTTTCACACTTTATGCATATGTCATGCAGTGAATAGTTTTAGAGGTATGTTTGTACTATCTCTCTAGAATTTTTACAGTCTGCAGGACACAAAATCTCTATAAAGTGACTTATTGAAATAGAAGCAGATTGGTAAAACCGTTTCTCTCTTATGAACTGTGAAGAATGATCCTCTAAATGAAATCAGGAAGGAACTGGACAGAATCTTGTTTAATGGTGTGACAAAATGAATCACAACTATTCCAAGCATCCATCACTGCTAAAAGGGGACCACAAATGATCTGTGAACTACTATATATTGATTACTCATGTACTACAAGTGTCGGATTTAATGTTCACACACCATGGAAAGGCGGCAGGGACAGATGGTGCCTTAACTCTTCTTTGATAGATTTTAATGGTGAAATATTGATTTCTATCTGGCCAAGGCCTGTTGTTAGGGGCCAAAGTCATTTGTTGGGTATAGCCGGACACCCAGTCTGCTAGGGGTAATCAATCATTTTTGGCAAGGCAGGTGAAATTCTGAAGAGAAGCACCTTGGGCTCCCAAACTGTATCAAGATGAGGCTGAGACCGATATTTGTGCGTGCACCCCTCCTCCTCCCTCCATGTGCACATACAAAAAGACTCCATGAAACTGTGCTTGTAAAGAATTATTAATGATAAGACATGTTTACTGAGGAGAGTCACGGCGAATCACAGCTGACATGAAATAGTCTGGGAGCCTCGGAGAGAAAATGAGCTTCTCGCTAAAAGGGACTATATTTTATTTAAACATCCGTCTAGGGCTGAAAACTCAGGTAATCTGTTGTGTTACAAGCCACTGGCTGTTCTTGCCATCCAGAGAGATAACACTGAGGAGCTAATAGGAACACATCAATCACAATCAGGCTGCAATTCCACCGGTGTCTCCTCTTCCCGGCTTCTTTTTAAGCTCCTTAATAACGATGATAACATAGTTCTGGGCTTGTGAGAGGGTTTCTTCCCTTTGAGGGTCATATTCATAAAGCGAATGGCTTGCAAAGTCAGCATCTCACTCCTATTTGGGGGGCAAAAGGAAGGAGTTTGCAGGTGGGAGGGGCAGGGGTGGGGAGGGGAGCAGAAGGAGATGGATTCCCCCCAACGATAAATCAGTGGGTGCCCCTCTATCTCCTGACAGCCTTCCCAAGAGAGGATTGCTGTTCGGAAGCGGGCTGGAAAGGGTAGTCTCTGCCCAGATGTGCCCCAGATGTGGGAAGCCAGTGGAGGCTGATTTTTCGTTTAGATTATCTTGCTTACCTAATGATTTTTGCTTCACTGCTCAGCTCGATTGTGTTCACTAGGACGGCAGGCTATTAAAATGTCAAGGCGCATTGAATTGTTGTTATCAAGGAAAGAGACCTTTCCAATCAGCCCGTGTTCCCCGGGTTGCAGAAAGGCGAAGAAGGGGTTGGAGGAGGAAGAAGACCTTCTCTGTGTCTGGGAAGGGGGGAGAGGTGCAAGGGGGGATGTGTCCCTGTGCATGTGTGTGTATGTGTTTCTGTGACTGTGCATGCACACAGATGTGCCTGCTGTAGCGGGTGCGGTAATTAAAATGCCATCTTTTGTAGCAGGTATCAGACATTTCTCTCATTCACATTTATGGGGAGAGGCAAAACTTCTCCCCGTTGTGCTTTTCACTGCAGTCCTTGTAAAGAAAATACTGGGAGGAGGAAACTTGTGAGGTTGAATCATTGGCCCTGCATACTAAGGAGCTACTGGGCTGGGCTGAAGGAGAAAAACAAAGGCAAATGCCTTCCTCATGTCTGCACCTGCCTTAAGGCTTGATAAGAAAATAAGTTCACTGACCTACTGGGAAAAACACTGGAAATTGTCCGGTATCACAATATTGAACAACTGGTGACAGGATGATACAAACCCAGCACATTTGGAGACACTAAAATCCCTTACCTCTCGTCACCACCACCACCTCGTTCATATAATTGCAGAGCAGTTTATTACACAGAGGCACATCAGATATTGCCCCGGATTGATTTTTTTCTTTCTTCTCTTGTAAACTATACAGTACATCATATTGGTTGGGAAAAATATATTCTTTGGATTTACTTCTCTTTGTTTAAATCATTTCACAAATATTTTGCTTTTCCCCTGCCGTTTCTCTTTCCTGTTCATTTTAAAAAGATGGCTTTGCTTTTGCTTGTATATGGTTTTGTAGAATAATGACATCTACCCTGTCCCCCATGCATCAAGCATCATTGATTGGCCAGAACATCATTGTCACTACTGGGTGTTCATCTTCACACTTGCTGCTGGCAGGTCCCTCATCTACTTTCTCTCTGTCTTGCACATTCCCTTTCAACAGCCACATGCTCACTCACTACAGGCATGCCTGCTTTCTCTTCTTACCTAATATATGTTTCTTCTGGTGTGTTTTAACTCTCTGTCTTCTCCTCACAACCCCTCGCTTTCTCTTCCTCCAACCTCG
Organism: Ramphastos sulfuratus; assembly: GCA_013399055.1. Lineage (NCBI taxonomy): Eukaryota > Metazoa > Chordata > Aves > Piciformes > Ramphastidae > Ramphastos > Ramphastos sulfuratus. The sequence continues at coordinate 211,246 of WBNM01034045.1, forward strand.
TGCTGCTGTGTGAGGCCACGAGCACAAAGCATAGCCAGCTGCTCAATTCTGCAGCGATCTTCATCTTGCTCTGCATTAAAAAGCCAAGGGAAAACAAATGCTTCCATTTTTTTCCGTGTTGCCTGCACTTATTCATGAAATTTTCTCTCCCAATATTTCGTTCTCTGAGCTATTCAGCCACAGGGAGGGGAGACCACTGAGGAATTACAGGAGTCCTTGCTGGTCCTGCACGTGGCAGTAGGGAAGGCATACACAACCATCCTTCCCTTCGCTGCTCCAGCTGGCCTTTATTTTTACTTTGGCTTTACATTTCCATTCTTGTTTCTGTCTTGGGTCCTGTCTCCATGGAAAAAATTGTTGCACACGGGGCTGGGATGTGAATTAATAATGCATTCCTGCAGGGAACACTGCAGATACAGTGAGGACTTGGGTGCATGAGGACGTTCCTGTGGAGCCACATGACTTGTCAATCTCTCGTGTTATGGCACCAGCTCCCCCACACATGGTGCTGGTGCATATGGGGTCTGCCTGGCACTTGCCCCAGCCCAGCAAGGCTTCACACACCCAGTGCTTGTATGTACTCATGACACATGTGCTTCACACACCCAGTGCTCATATGTACTTATGGCACATATGCTTCTCAACCAAGTATTTGCTGGTTTACTCATCCCATACGCCTGTCATACCCATCCCGACAAAGCTCAGCGTGCTCACTCTTGCAAGTTGGAAAGGTGATAAAGTAGTATTATTCCTTTACAGAAGCGAAACTGAGGCTTAAAGGCTCATGAAATGCTTAAATATTTCACATGCTGGTATCCAAAGTGACTTGCCTTAAGACATAAGAAAGTGGGTGGAAGACAGTAGGAACTAGCACCCAGATCAGAATGCTATACTGTGGTTATTAGTACTCTAGTTATTAGACCAGCTTTCATTTATCCTGTTAATTTTTTTTTCCATCTCTTCACTGCTTCTTTCAATTTCTGTCAGTTTCTGTACTTTTCTTGCAAACTTAAGCTTCCTTAAGCAGCTGCATTAGGCTTCACCACCGAGAGCTGTAAACCAGGCATCCAGCCCAGCCAAAATTGTGAGACACCTCCACTTGCTTACCAAGTCAAATAGAGTGATCTTCACTGCTGCCCAGGTGTGGGGCCACCTGAGTTAGAGTCTTCTAACTCTGCTCCCAACCATGGTGAGTCACTAGACAGGATGGAGAAAGAAACTACCACCTTCAAGCTGAAGCAAGCATGCAGCAGAGGATGCCTGCTCCCTTTTTGCACTGTCATCCAATCTGCATACTGTAGCCTGTCCAGATCTATATCTAAGACCAGGCCCCATGGACCTGGACCATTTCCAGGTTTCCTGGACTCAGCCGTGCTGCTCTCTTCATCTTCCTTTGCCATTCTAGGTCCATGCATGTCCTCTGAGTAGAATGCTCCTTCCTGTGAGAATTTCCTGAATATGTTGTTTGGACATGGATTTTTTTTTCTGCCACAGGCTATAAGCTTCCTACAAGAGCATTAGCACTTTTTTTTTCCTGCAGGCTAAACATCAGGACACATTTTTCATTACCTAACAGACTTGACCAGCACTGCTGCAGAGTCTGAAGAAATGTTGAATTTAATCCTCTCCCGTTTGCTCCACAAACTGTGGGAAAGAACAGCACCCTTTCTGAAATTTTGCTCAGTGACTATTTTTGAACTGCTGTTGGTTGAGAAATGATAGGTAGTTTTCGAGGAATTCTTACCAGCATTACTGTTATAATAGGTGCATTGATTTTACTGTCAGTAAAGGACCATTACAGTACATCCTTCCAAGTCCTGGCCAGCACTGGCCACCTGAACACAGTCATGTTCAGGCTGACATAGTTTTCCATATCTGTTTTGGATGTGACTTCAAGCCTGAAGTCAATGGCAATCATTCCACTAAGTCTGAAGGCTGGAAACAGTCTTGTAGTAGTTTGGAAGGAAAAATAAGTACAAATTCTTCACTATATTCTTCTGGCACAAGTAACCAGAGTGATTTTCTGTAAGAGGAACCTGCATGGCCTACAAAGCACAAGAAGGCACTAAGGGCTGAATCAGTGCAGGAGGACCTGGGAAGTCTCCAAGTGACCTGTGTCTTTGACAAGACCTTCTTGCTGTTTCCTGTATTTCAGACATTTTTTTAAACCCAAATTAATTTCTTCATTCTTCAACACATACTCAAGAAGATCTTGTCATTGACTTACTCCATGTGGGCTTGTTCTCCTGGATTTATGGATATCAGCATGGCTTCTGAGAGAGACAGAAGACTGTATGTATCCCAAGCAGAACAGATACATAAGCTACTCTTTCCTTATCAGTCTAGGACTTGAGAAAAAAGAAGACCTGTAGCACAGGTCCAGGACCACAGGATCCTGGACAGTTAACAGGATGATAAATTAGAAGCAAAAAGCTAACCTAGCTTTTTATTCAAGAATGGCCAAAGTCAAAAGGCTCATCAACGCTAAAATTCAACAGGCAGAATACTTCACCAGAGATCACCAACTGAAGAAGTCACAGAAAATAGGAAGAACAATTCATAGCATGAGACAATGCTGCACTACTTTGTGCCAATGGATATGATGCTCATACTGCTGGCTGGCCCAAGTGCATGCAGAGCATGCCTGGGTTTTGAATGCTTGTGCACCTCTGTCTGTGGTCAGGCGAAGAACGGAGCATCGTACTTTGCATGATGGGGTCTTGGTTTACAGCTGTTCTGTCTAGGCACTAACATGTTGTAAAAACAAGGATGAGAGCTACGTAATGGGGTGCAGAAAATGTCCTTTCCAGGAGATGTGAAATATGTGTCCCTCTATGCCCATGTATTTCACAATTTCTCTTGCTGAATTCTCCAAACACTGAGCCTGTTTCAATCAGTCCTGTCAATATTGTGCCTCAGCTAAACCCACAACCAAGAGGACATCCCTCATGCTTCAGCAGCATCTCAGGACATGCGTAGTTGTGTTTATTTTTCTTATTGTTCAGTCTACACCCTGATCCTAACTTCACAGTGTGCCCTTTCAGGGCTGGCTGGGGTTTTTATCTTGTTCTCACTCCTGAGACACCAAGCTTTCTCTGTATATGGCAGGATGAAATGGGTTACAACAGAGATGGGACAAATTCTCAGGATGTTTTAGAAGAAGAGCTGCTACTGGACTTACCTGTTATCTGAGCTCCCCACCCTGTCCAATGCAGCAACCATTTGTTGCTCCTGCTGCTTCCCTGTTTCTCATCCCATGAAATTCAGAGGCTGCACAAATGATGAGCCTTCAGGAGGATCTGCATTTCAGTGTCAAAATCTAATTTCAGACATCTAAGACCTGCTTCAGCATCTGGCCCTTTGTGCAAGAAAAAAAACCCCTTAATACTGGCTATTACATTTAAATGTAAATCAAGTGGGACCAGGAGAATTGGTTCCTGAACTGTGCCAAGAGCCCTGCATTAAGAGGTTAAGGTTGGTATATATATATCAATCACACCAGCATAAAACACATCAAAGGGATGTAATTGTCCCCTAAGCAAGCTTTATAATTCACAGAAAACTCACTTGATGTTAGCTCAGTTAAAATAAGTCTGAAGTGAAAGACACTGGAAAGTTCCCAATGACTTCTTGCAATGTCATGCAATAACCTTATAATTATGATTAAAGCTTTATTTTCTTTGGCTTCAGAACTTCTGTTCTTCCCTGAGTGCATCTCTTACCTCCCCAGGCAACTTCCATGGGGCACTGGTACAGGAGAGGATTAGTACTTTTCAGTGTGTATGGACATGATATGCCTTTTCCATTTGAATTCAGCCCTGTCTCTGGAAACTTCCACAACCTTACAACAAATCCCTGGCCTGACACTATCAAAGATATGAGGGAGAGGGCAGAAACATGGGAGGCACAGTGAAATAGACAGTTCAGACAAACCATTTTTTGGGGTACATGTGACCCAAAGTAAGACTTGTGTTTGAGCAAGGCAGCAGCTGTCTAAGCCTGCAGGCAGACTCATTCCTGTGGCAGCCAACAGGTTAGAGCCACAGAGCAGCTGCCAAGTGTGCCAGAGCTGTCCTTGCTTGGCAGGTCCTGGCTCCTAGACCTTCAGAACACAGCAGAAATCCAATGTCAGTCATGGCTGACCACATATGACAGTGTGAGGGTAACAATGGGCAGTCTCTGTTTGCAAGCAGCTGTCTACCAGTCCCCTGCTCTGGTCAACCTTGGCTCTGTGGTTTTGGAAGGACCCCTCCTAGCATTCGCAATCTATATCCTACATCACCCTCAACAAGTCAAGGCAAAAATGTCCTGGGGAGCTCCTTAGACACAGTCCAAACTGTTACAGCTCTGGGATTCTCAAAGCAAGCACTGGAAACAAGGTCAAGCCACAGCTAAGCCATATCCATTTTTTTTTTTTTTGCATACAACAGATTTATTTGCTAGCAAAGCAGCTGTACTGGGAACAGGAACAGAGGGCATGTGTTTTGTTTGCAATGGAGCACCTTGAAGAAGCTAAAGCAATGCTCAAAGCAGAGTAATTGGTGTAGCAGGAGGCTGTGCCCACGTTAATAGTTTTTACTGAGATGAAACTTATTAACATGTGCACTGGTGCATCTGTATTGCCTTTGGGACTCAAACAGCATGGTTCTTTGCCATGCTGCATGGAGGTTTTACCTTCCTCTGACCTTGCTCAGGCTCCTTTGTCCTGTTCTGTGCTTAGAGTTAACCTCTTGTTTGCTTAGGCTTCTAGTCTGTTTTTAAAATCCAGGCCAACTTTTTCAAATTTCTCTTACTCCAAAGATTTCAGTTGTGCTGAAAGTATTTTCAGTCCCATTGTTACAATGCCTTTTGGTTTGTGGAAAGTTTGTTATGCAGTGCATGCTTCAAATAATCAAGTCCATTTTTAAGCTGAAATTTTAAGCTCTTATGAGTGATCAGACAACCTCATTCTGCTTGCCTTAATATTGTATCTGGGGGGAAGATGTGTGAATTTACTTCACATGGGTTCCCAGATTGAAGCTCTGTTTGAGAGAGAAAACAAAAATTGAATCTTGCCTGTAATACCAGACTATGCCTTTATTTAAATGTACTGGAGCAATGGAAATATAACTTCTGGAGACTAGTATGAAATAGGTAAGAAAAGAACATGTGGTATCTGCATCTGATCTTTACTGTGAATTGCAAGCCAAACCAAACCTCTGCCTTCTGATTTACTGCTGCTGGCACAGTTTAAATGGAATATGTGTTTGCTAGGGCATTGCCTCTTATAATTGATTGTGAAGACCATAACAAAGTCCAAGTGAGGTATGTAACAAACATGACTTCTCACAAGCAGAGTTCAACTCTAAGCTATTAAGTCCTCCCAAAGGCACTGAACTTTTTAACATGTTATTACACAAAGAATTTCCAGAAGGAAGGAAAAAGAAAGTTGATATGCCAAGATGCTGAGCTGCCACCAGTTCTGTGGTGCCAAACAGAAGCTGTTTCTCATCACACAGGTGTTATGTGCAAAATGGCACACCTTGATGCACTTCACTTACTTGGTTCAGGTTATAACCCATCCAGTGCTTTCTCCCTCCCTGCAGAGAATTCAGCCAGGGCAAGAACAAGCTCCAGCAAACATAAACAGTTAGGTTTTGGCAATGATTTGCTAACAGTGCCAACCACCCTGATCTGCAAGTTTCATCTTGAAATACCCTCTGCTTAGCTGTACTTAGAGGCTGTCCCAGCCCAAGACCTCTTTTCAACAATGTTCTGCACTGAAACTGAATACCTGCTGATTAAGTAGGTATACTTTAGGAGCTTTAGTACATAATTTGAATCATAGAAGACTTGTAGTTTCCTAATTTCCACTGGCTTTTGCACTGTTGAGATCATCTCAGGCTAACTCTGTGAGCTTTCCATGGACAGAGTCACTACACTGAGAATTAGTGGATTTTGCTAGTTAATTTCCTTTGTGAAACCCTATTGTTTTGTGCTGAATGTGGCATGTCTCTGGCATATGTGATTCAGATCAGGCAATCATCCTGCACAGTGTAAATCAATGAGATGAAATGTAGCCATTGACAGCACTCACAATTTTGCCCATTACTATGAAATCCTCTTTCTTTAAATGGAAGGTGCTTTTATGAATCCCTTGAAGCATAGCTGACAAAGCCTTCAATACTATTGCCTAAATACTGCAAAACATAACAGTTATAAAAGCTACATGTGGTGCTTATTTATAAGGATTAGAATAAGCACTTCATTGAACTGCTGCAACACATTTGTTCCTTTTTCAGGATACTTACAAATTTTGGTTATTTTCTTCTTCCCGTGAGTCAAGTAAACACTTGTCTGTGGGCTTTACCAAATGTCTCTAACCAAATGTTACCTTCACCATAAGCTGACAGGGCAAAATATATATTTCTACAACTGTGTTTAAAAAAAAAAACAAACCAACAAAAAACCCCAAAACAAAAAACCTCAACGTATCTATGCAGTGTAATTATTCTTTATGTTCATGTAACAGACTACTAAATGCTCCTACACTTCTTGCAGGACTAATTACATTTCAGTAATGTGAATGATCCCTGGAGTCACTGCTATTAAATATTTCTGGAGTGGTAGTGAGGGAGCTTCTTATTTGTACACACAAGAGAAGCATGGGTTTGTGAAACAGAACAGCACAACTCTAAGGCAGTAATGTTCCTTCTGATCTACCCATACCAAGTCAGAGTAGATGTAACATGGGGAGCCCATTAACCAGATGATCTGCTGTTTCCCATCTGATAGAGCCAAGTCCTCACATTCAGAACCTAGTTTTTGCAGTGGCTGAAATAAGTTTCACTTTAGATACCAAAGAGAAGCTTGTTAGGAGCTGCTGTGTGCCTAAAAAAAAAAAAAAAAATGTAAGGGATTCCAAAACTACATCTTTCAAAGCTGGCTAAAATAAAATATTTACTATAATATGCTAATTAGCAAATAAAGCCAAAAGGAGTTAAAGAGAGCAAAGAGAGCCATTTCAGCTAAATCAGCAATTCCTTTTAAGTATCCTGTAACAATTTGGAAAGGCATCTCTGCCTAGCTATTGACTTCTGAGAAATATTTTTATTTTGGATGAGGAGCTGACATTGGGACAGCTATTTTGCTAATTGATTAAAGCCCTCACTGAAGCTCTAGCCTTGCTGCTGCAGCTACCTGCTCAGTGTGTTGGTGGTTAAACAAGTGATGTCTTCACCCTCTCTACTCTGCATGATAGCAATGATTACAATAACCTACAACTCAAGCTGCTGCACTGCCTGCTGTTATGTAAGTGCTGCTCACTAAATGTGTCGGTCTACCTTTCTACTCCAGGGCTGGTTTTGCATGTTCTTGATCTTCCTTGCAAGGCTGAGATCCAATAAGGCCCTAACCTTCCTAGTTGCCTCTTAGACAGTCACTCTGATCTATTAGATATGCCAGCCTTGCTGCTTAGCTGTTATGCAGGTAGTCTTCAGGAGTGCAGAGTGTGCACAAATCAGCAAATATAGAATTATTTAGATCCAAAAGAAAAGCTAAACAAAATTATCTATATGGTTTTGGTGGCTTAGGTTGGACTACACAAAATCAATCTGCATAGCTCAAATGGCATACTGTTATGGAAGGATATTCTGAGGGCTGGGTGTCAACTGAATGGGGCCAATCTCTTTTTGGTGTGGCAGAGTAATAAGACAAGGAACAATGGATGCAAACTTGAACATAGAAATTTTCACCTCAACATGAGGAGAAACTTCTTACAGTGAGGGTGAAGGAGCTGGGGAACAGGCTGCCCAGAGAGGTTGTGCAGTCTCCTTCTCTGAAGACTTTCAAACCCAGTCTGGATGCATTGCTGTGTGGACTACCCTAGGTGATCCTGCTTATGGCAGAGGGGTTGGACTCAATGATCTCTGGAGGTCCCTTCCAACCTCTAACGTTCTGTGATTCTGCGAAAGCCATAACCTGGTGAAAACCTCACTGCTCTATCACAACAAAACAGTAAAATTTAAGCCAGGTACCATCCCAGCAAAACTGCTTCTTTGTCCAGTTTCTTCAGCTTGCTTTGCTTTATTTTTTTTTTTTTAAGGAGTACTTGTAATGGTTTAAAGATTTGTTTGCCTACCCTGTTATGTTACTGACACTTCTCAAACATCAGAGCCCCGATGAAGGTGAAACCATTTCCATTCTGCATTTGGGCAGATCAATATGGTATCCTTACCCACATCTGTGTGCAGCTACTGGTGTAGCTTGCTTGGGCTGTTACTTTGAATTTGCCCTATACCAGAGCTGGGTGCTGCAATACAGACTGTATTTTGTGTTGGGGTTAGAAACAGCAGTATAGCAAAGCCTGCTGCTGCAGGGAGACAATGAAGGTTTGGGAGCTGAACGAGGCCCATTAGGGAAGGGCCACAGGAGGAGCTGGGTATGAGAGAAATGAGCTTATGGAGGTGCAGGAAAAGAGAGATTGACAAGATAAACAAACAAACAAGCAAACAAAACCTCAAACAAAAAAAAAAAATCAACCAACAAACAAAAAGCCCCTGAACCCACAAAACCAGGGGAAAAAAATAAAAGAGAGGAAGAAGGGTGGAATTTGAAGAGAAAAAGGCAGAAAATTGAAGGAGGTACTAACTGAAGGGAATAAGTATTTGGAGACAAACAAACAAGATTCGGAACAAGTATCTTCCATCTTTTCCTTTTCCCCACTATGAGATTCAGTTTTTACCTTTAATGTGGTAATGAAAGATTCACACAGAGGGGGAAAAGGCCTATTTTAAGTAAGCCTGTGCTGCTCTTGGTATGCCGTTGAAATCTCTTGGATCTGCCAGAAAATCTTTTGTGTTTTGAATTTCTGGGCAACAGTAGATTACTCCCCAAACTGTAGATGTTCAAGCTTCATGCCTGCTGCAGATAATTTGTCTTGCTAGTAGGAAAAGAACGAAAAATCATAATCGGAATGCGTTACCTCCTTCCTGGAAACCTGGGATGAAATTACTACTCTAGTCAACAAACCTTCCTCCACAAGGGTTACTGCTTCTGATGTGAGAACAAGGAATGATGACTATTTAAAAACCATATTAAATGATTCTTTACCTGTTTATAGTGACGGAGTGCAGCTGTCCAGAATATTTGCTAAATGGCCGCTTAACAGCCCACACCCAGGACATGTGAAGGGACAAGGGATGTGGCAAAGAGAATCAGCAAGTGCCTCTGCACTCTGACCCTTGTCTGTAGTGTTAGGAAATTAAATACAGACATTTCCTCAGGCTTTGTTTCAAAGAAGCTGCAAAATAGATTTTTGAGCTGTATTCAAGACGTCTCTTGTGGAAAGTTCCAATGCCTGGCTGAGATGGCATGTTTTTCTTGTTACCACACCCCCTTTCTCCTTGTGTTCCCTCTCTCCTCTTTAAATTCTTCTTCCTTATAGACAGTGATCAGAGCCAAAACTTCCATAATTCAGGAAACTGCTTGGGCCTGAGGTTTGACTTAATTTATCTTTACCTGATGATGTGAGTGAACTACAACCCTGTTGACTTCTATAGCATTATCCAAGGCTAAATCAGGATATGCCTGATCCACAAAGGAACCATTGTGCAGCATGTTGGCATTTGATCATGCTGGAGAATGAAAGCCATATTTGAGTGAGGCCTACAAGTGCCTCATTACTGCACTGTAAACAACTGGATATTACAGTAATGGACAAGGCTTTGAGTGCTACGAAAGGCTTCACATTCACTTTATTGATTTGCAATGTGCACAGTGATGGTCTGCTGTAATAAATACAAATGCCATAGTGCAGAAATGTCAGAACAACTTATTAAAAATGTGTCTCTTCCTTGCTCATGCAGTACAGCATGTATGTCTGCACAGCTGCAGGATTGCGGTGAGGTGAGGATGAAGCTGTGGCTCAAAATTCGGCAAGGCAAGAATATAAATTGAGCATATAAACAGAAGCTGTACTGGCCAGCCTTCTGCTTTTGCTGTGTGCTTCTGTCTAACAGACAAAACTCCTCCTGTGCCTGAGAACATATTTCACATCACAGAAGAGAATATATTGTTTCTCACATCCCAGGAGGGTTGAGGTGGTGCCAGGTCTCAGCCCACAAACCACAGGCAGTTGTCTGCCCACCTTCCTCCACCTAGAGAAGCAGGAAGTGCCACTGGAGCCAGCAATTCTCTTAACACTACAATTGGTTTATCTAGGATTGAAAAAACTTCAACCTTTACTAGGGCTGTAGTACGAACAAGAGACTTGGAGCACATGTGCTTCTGCTGGGTGTGCCTAATGTAAGTGTGTGTACCATAATATACACATCTATCGGCTTTGGTGAGGCCACACCTCGAGTACTGTGTTCAGTTTTGGGCACCACAATATAAGAAAGATGTGGAGGTGCTGGAGCAGGTCCAGAGGAGGGCAACAAAGCTGGGGAAGGGCCTGGAGAATAAATCTTATGAAGAGTGACTGAGGCAGCTGGGGATGGTTAGTTTGAGAAAGAGGAGGCTGAGAGGAGACCTCATTGCTGTCTACAACCACCTGAAGAGACATTGTGGAGGGGCTGCTGCTGGTATATTCCCACAGGTAATTGGAGACAGAGCGACGGGGAATGGCCTCAAGCTGAGGCTGGGTAGGTTTAGACTGGATATTAGGAAAAGATTTTTCACAGAGAGAGTTCTCAGGCATTGGAATGAGCTGCCTAGGGAGGTGCTTGAGTCACCCACTCTGGATGTGTTTAAGGGTTGTTTAAATGTGGTGCTTAGGGATATGATTTAACATGAATCTTGTAGAGTAGAGTTATAGGTTAAGCTTAGTGATCCTGAGTGTTTTTTCCAACCTGGATATTTCTGTGATTCTGTGATCTATCTCTCTTTCAGGATATGCTCATATAGATTAATACTCTTTGACCAGATCAACAATGTCAATAACATCTTCTTGATAACTTGGTCTGCTAGAGGGTAAGAGGCAACTCAGTGAAGAAAATTACTTGTGTCCATCTGTATGTGTGTTGAGGTATGGTTTTCCAATCCGTTCTCTGTGTCAGCTGAGTTGTTCTGCACTGCCTGTCTGGACTCATTCACTTCCAGGTGAATTCATACACTGACTGGTAGTTTCTTGCTAGGTTTTCCCCACATGCTGTCCAGACAGCCCCTTTAGCAAATTGTAGGAAAATGCTGCAGTGAAAAAAACCTCTGTCCATATCTATTACTCATAAGAAAGACTTATTATTGGAAACCCTGGAGTTCCACCTGCCCCAAACTCTAACTAGTGCATAAACGGAGCATGAAACTGGGGAAACTGCTTTATTGTATGGGAGAAATTATAGACTGCTCATTGTAAACCAAAGTAAATAAGAGTCTATGAATACCTATAGAGTGTGATGGGGGTGTATGGAAAGGCTGGGAGAAGTGTATGGAAATCTTGCTGGAAACTCTAGTCTGTTCCCACAATCATGAATATAAATATTGCCTATTCTCTGAGAATGCACACTGACACTAACACGATGATAGCTGTTTCCCTACTATTCATCAACCTTGGCAATTTGAGGATGACAACTGAACCAAACCTAATCACACATTATTTAAAGCAGAATTACTGCGCTCATCATGCAAACTGAAAAATGGAAAGGTTAGCCCAATACATGGCTGGTGGCAAACCCAAATCCATAAACTCTAATTCCATGTGACTATTCTTTGTCCTCGTATTGATAGAAAAAGTCCTTTTGAGTTTAGTAGCAGAAGGCATCTATGAAATTTTGCTGAAGTCTGTAGATGTAACTGCAGAAACTCCCAGGATCCTGTATTTTCTCTTTGTCATTCAGGTAGTCCTATGGATTCAGAGATTTCTTTTAATGTTCTGCTGTGGATAGCATAGGACATGGGAGAGTCTTGTACAGGATAAAGAAGGTGCAATGCTTTGCTCCCCAAAGTCCTCCATTTGGTAGGCATGTCAGGAAAGGGGAGGAGAGCCTGCTGTTAACCTCATTTGATGGATAGTCCCTGAGGCACCACTGCCATCTGGTGAAAGCAAGAGCAGCCCATGGGGATGTGTTAGGGAGCCATAACTGACAGCCTTACCACTGCACTAAGCTCCAGCAGAAAGTGAGCACAGTCTGGCCCTACAGAATTTTACAGATTTTTTTTTCTTTGGAGTTTTTTTTTTATTTTCAAGTCTATTTTAGATTTTTGTAGCAAATCCATAATTCTTTACACAATATTTGCATACTCCTCCAAAATCACAGTTATTAAACTCCAAGGACCATCTCTATGAGGAATTGACAATGGTGTCCTTTCAGACTTGGGAAGGGCTTTGTAGGTTTGCCACTTCTTTTCTGAGCAAACCTGTTTTCTCAAAGATGTCTGAAGGAGGTGTACTGCCTGTGTTGTGTGAATCTCTCATTGAGGGTGGGTCAGTGGTAATTACTTCTGCACCATCAAACACACTTCATGGTCAGATTTGTCAAATAAAAAAAGCAAACTGTTTGTCTTTAGTATGTAAGTAAATATTGTCCATTCAGTTCAGTTCCCCGGGCTTTGGAAAATTTCCTGGTTCATATCAAGGATGCTCAAAACTTATCTTGCCCAGACTGATTATCCACCCTTGAAGAGTGAAGGAAAGGGAGCTTCTGGCATGAGCAAAACTAGTAGGGGCATATATACTTTGTGTGGAGCCAGTCTGAAGAAACCAGTAGAACCAGTAGGAGTTTTTCTGTTACTGACCCGATATCACACATGGAATAGAGGATCCAATAGGCATGATGTCTCCTGAGGGCTGATCCAATTTGACCTGTAGACTGAAAAGAGTAGAAAATTGCTGGATGTGGATCAAGCACCAACTTCCTGTTATCAGAGTTCAGTGTAATGATGAACAAAATCTCTCCAGCAGAATTGTACTCAGTTTAAATGTCATAGTTGGCTGGCTGGTGGTGGATATATCTTAACATTCGCTTTCTCTTTGCACTCTTACGTTCAGCAATGAAGATATTTATATGGGTTTATGTATCTTGGAAATTTATTCTTGAAGTGTTTATGGTCTTATGTTTTTGTTTGTTTGGCTTGGCTTTGGGTTTTGTGGTGTTTGTTTGTTTGTTCTTTAAATCTCAGAATGATATTTACAAATAGTATCAATTACTGTTTTGACAAGGAGAGATTGCATTACAATCAATATTATATATTATATCCTGGGGTCTGTTGTGAGCAGATAGTATTAAGGCATAAATAATTTATTAACAGCCTTAGCAATGGCCCAAAGTCTTTAGCGAAGATCAGGTCAAGTTTTGGTCAAGCTTTGGAATGACTTTGAGGCTGGTAGATTAATTTCATTGTAGTGTAAAACTGTTAACTTCAAAGGAGCTAAGCAGTCAAAAGTTTAAGGGAAGCAGAAAAATGCAGAAACTTAACAACTAACTAATAGATTTTTCAATGCAACAAAAACAAATGAAGAGGAAGAGATTTCTATTTTGGATAATCAGTTTTGCATCATGGAAAACATATTGGGTGAAGTACTAGAAGCTATGAGAAGCCAATTCTTTATACTTCCAGCCAGAATCTAGCTAGAGGCCTGAATACAGCATGTCATTTTGATTAATTATAGGTAATGAGTGTTTTATGAACCTAAGAATGAAAAGCATTTATTTTTATGGTATTATGGTGGTAGTGTCTTGTTTTGTTTTAAGCTGAGAATGTGAAGCCAAACAGATGATGAAATCCCTTTATTAGCCCTTTCGTTTTACTCTAGACCATTACTGGATTATGGAGCCAAATCCCCATCACATAGTGGCTCTGTCAGTGCAAGAGACAAGGATTCAGTTCAGGAGCTCTGGGATTTTCTGGTTTTGCCTGTTGTTCTGTTTAATTCATTTTTCTGTGGCAGAAAACCCATAGACCCATCTAGGACGCTGTTCAAAATGCATAAAAGGAGACAGGACTATCCTGTCCCAGGAGACATCTACTTCAGGGAGTTTATTAACTCTGGGGATGACTCAAAGCCTGCTGGAACCTCCAGGAATATTCCTCTTCATTTTTGCAAGCCCTCAGAGCAGTTCATTGGAGACTCATCTAGAAACATGCAGCTTGCGAGCAGCTATGGCAGTGAGGTCAGGGCTGTGACAAATGGCCAGCTCAAAAGATACTCCCTAGAATTGACACCTGGGGCTGTGCCGTGGAGTACCACTCATCCAGAACACACCCGTTGGTGCAAGTTTGGGTCTCCATACTTTCCAGACTAGGGGCCTGTGTTAAATCAGTAACGTGCAGACTATTGGCTTTATTCTCAGAGCTATTCTTGCAGAGGTGCAGCTTTTTCCCTGTATTTTAGGGCACTTGGGACAACAGGGCAAGATAGGGGCTTTTTGCCGTAGTGAACCTTCAATTTTAAAAAGAGATTAAAAAAATGGAGAGGGAAAAGTTGGGGAGTGAGTGGGGGGGAAAAAGAGAGAGAGAGAGAGAACCAAAGTAGGGATCGGTGAGCGAAAGCCCTGATCTCTGGCTGTTCCCCAGTGCGCCAGGAGGTGGTGCAAAGCCCCTGCTCATCCCACAGATAACAGCCAAATTCCATTCCAGGGACTACTCTCCCAACTTGTATTACCCAGGAAAAATACCAGAGATTTAACTCTCTGCAGCATGCTTTTAAAACTCTGGTTTTATATTTTGGTATATATTTTTTATATATATTTTTGGTATATATTTAAGGCTGACAATACTAACTCTGCAAAAGGAAGACAATGCAAGGGAAATTCATACTACCACTGCTATTATATTATTGCTGTAATAATGGTAATAAAACAAATACTTCTAAAGTATTATGCTTATAGAACAACAATGCTTGCTGTGCAAAATGCAGACAAAAATGTGATCAGATGTCAGATTCTTTATGCTTGGTCTTTTCCCATTTTGTACGATTGCTTTTTCTAAACTTTTTCATAAAATGATGCTTAAAAGATACTATGCTGACTAAGAATAAATAGATTTTCAGAAACCGTTGCTTTGATATGTATTAATCACCAACAACTTAAAAGTTATGGCATGCAAGTGTGTTGGCAGTTATCTCTTACTCAAATCAGGAGCTGTTAAATGCTTTTTCTCTTTCCCCTTCCCGAAACACTGTCAGTGAGCAATAAGTAGTTTGTAAGTACATTTTATGGACTTTGGTGGTAATTTAACAAAACAACCAATTTGTCTTTGTGACAAAACTGTGTAAAACATGGCTTGATTGCTGAATTACTGAAACATTAGCAGACTGAATACACCCATTTCAGGTAAATAGAAGCTTTCATTTCATTATTTTAAACCTCAGTGTATGATCACGAAGCTGCCATATGAGAACTGGTTTTATACTGCATGAAAAAAATATTACACGGGCACAAGTTCTAGCCTCAGTTTATTGTTCTTCATATTACAGAAGTTCTGGGTTTGTTTGTTTGTTTTTTTCTGGGGTTTTTTTTGTTTTGTTTTGTTTTTTTTTTAAGAGCAAGGTTCTGTTAAAGCATCATTTGTTTCAGCTTCTCAATTGGCAATGATTAGCAATGCCTATCGTGGGATAGCTTAGACTGCCACTATACAAAAAGCAGTGTATTTCAGCATACTGTCTCTGAAACAAAATGAAATATAAACTTTGTAGAATTTATTTTTTGACACCTTTAACTTTTTTTCCTCTCTTGGTTAATTTTTTTTTTTAATGTAAATTTTACATATGTTCCAGATACAAATACTTGCATTTTGTTTATGAAGGCAGACTTTTTCAAGCAATCTGTATATTTGTTGTAATAAGGGTATCTTCTTTCAGCATATTATTAAACTATCTGTTTAAGGTGTGTAAAAAAGTAAGCTGTATAAAGGTTAACAGAATATAAAGAAATCTGTGCTAGCTTCTTTGCTTTTAAAAATAATGAGAAATGTTGGATAGATTTTTTTTTTTTAATCCCTATCTTAATAATAATGGATATACACACTTCACATTTTGCTCTAGAGGTGAGTGTCACTTTGGAAGTGAGTAATGAGAGGAATAATGATAGAGAGCTATGAATGGAAACATCCAAAGCATCATCCAAAAGACTCAGTAGCACATTATTCTAAATTTCAAGTCAAAAAGCTTTTAGAACACTGGATCCAAACCTGTGCTTCTTTAATTCAGTATAACTTCACTGAAGTCGAGGAAGCTACACTGGCTTATATCAGCTAAGAATTATGCTATTGTTTTGAATATTTTAAATGCAAATGCTTTTCTGCAAACCTTTAAAAGTTCAGCTTGCTTTGCTTAGTCAAGAAAATTAATGTTTTGAACTGTGACTTAGAGTATTAAAAAGTCATTTCAGAATATAGCCAGATTTTCTGTTCTTGCTAATTTAACTTCCCCTTATTATCTTTAGAGAATGTCATTTTTTGGAGCATGCTAATGCAGTAAATTTTTGTACTATCATTAAGGATCATGGTTTATTGGATTTCATCTGACTACTCAAGCAAACATTTGTTTAGTGACAGTCTAAAATACAAGACTGCACTACAAATGTCAGAAATGCTCTTTGAAAGTTTATGAGTAAAAACTTTGTTGCTTTTAAGAGAACCTGAAGACTAATGAAAACAGAAAAGTCTTACATTAACTTTTGCTGTAGTGTTAAGAGAAAGCAATTTGGCTCTTGGGAGTTTTTCAAGATTATTATATGATAGTAACAAAAATTGTAATTAAGTTTGGGGAAAACAGGCATAAGATACAGTTACAGATCAGGCAGTGTGGGTGCAGATGTATATCTATCACCCTTAAGCAATCATTTTCTTTGACAGCTCTTGATAGCAACAGTTGAATGTACAATATTGTAACATCACAATGACTTTATCTGGGTCTTGATGCTGTTAAGCTAATTGGAAGTTTCCTATTTTATTTTCTTTCTTTTTATCTTTTTTTTTCTTTCATTTAACTGATTAAGGAAAAGAAAAAAAGAAAAGAAAAGGTGGAAAATCTGCATTTTGTACCTTTTTATAACCATTGCTGAAAATCTGTCACAGCTACCAAGGCAAGCTAAAGAAAACCAAACCCAGAAAGACTATTATTTATAGCTAACAAGATACAGTATGGCACCATATGGTAGAATTTATCAAATTCTTTCCTTTCTCATGCAGGGTGAACAGGGTTGTAGACAGTTTCCTCTGTGGTCCTTGCTTTGCTAGTGACTTATTCACTTGCTATGTGGGCTAAATCCTGCCTGACTTACTGCTTTTACACCCATAAACTAACTTATGAGGGCATGGTGAGCAGGGTATGGCCCTCCCTGTTTATTTCTTCTTTTTGCAATGTAGTTTTGCTTGGAATGCTGTTTGCATTTCAATCAACCAAAACAAGAGGATGGATAAATTAATGCCTGACTTAGCTCTTTGCATCTGATACCGAAATGTAACAGTAGTCTTCTAAGGGTTTAGGCTTGCAGGGTGACACTTACCAGGTGTAAGGTGCTGTAAGGTTAAGAAGCATCAAACCTATAATAAGAGTCTGACTTCCTCTTCATTTTGTCTCCTTTTGTGTTACATACTAGAGCAAGGAAGGTCTGCCAATCACTATCATTTCTTTTTCTTGTTCTGTAAAGACTGGGTCGTCACAGCAACAGGCCTGTGACAGGCTGGTATCCATTTAGAGCTCCAGGGGGGTCCTAATAGGATTGAACCAAAAGATCAAGTGAATAGCTTCCTATTTTAGATTTGTAATAACTCTGAACTGCTTGCATATACATGGACCTTACAGTGTTATGAGGAGACTTTTTTACCAGAGAAAAGATCTGTCTGTTCCTAAGAGTGATATACTTTTGAGATTATGCTCTTTAGCCTATTCCATTGCTGGAAAAAGGAAGAAAAAAAACAAACAACCCCAAACAAAAAAAAAAAAAAAAAAAAAAAAAACCCACTTCTCTTTCTCCTCCGCCAATGGAATTGGAAAGG
>WBNM01034045.1:230737-243157 GCA_013399055.1 Ramphastos sulfuratus
CCTCCACCCCCCACCCCCCAAGCCCTTAAGTTTCAGGCCTCAGAAAAGAGCTGTAAGTCTAACATGATGAAACCCCCTTTCTTTAACAGATTATTTGGTCCGTTTCTATGGAGAAGCTATGTGGCCAGACTTAAGACACTGGAATAAACTTGCCAGGGAGGTGGTTGAATAGCCACCCCCAGAGGTGTTTAAAAAAAACATGTGGTGCATCACATTTGGTGGAGTTAGATGATGGTTGGACTCAATGATTTCAAGGGTCTTTCCCAGCCAAAACGATTCTATGTCTTTATGATTCTATGATTCTACAATACTAAGAGTGAGCGTGTGACTGTCTACTGGGGCATGTGTTCTTCCATCTTCACCTGCAGAAGTAACAATTTCCATAGGCTTTTAAAGGTATAATATTCCTTTTGTCAATGTATGACCTTGTGGACTGTGCTTTGAATATATGTTTGTCGATGAAGAAGAGTAAAATGTTAGAGTCTAACTATGCTGAGACTCATGGATAATTTTACCATGTACAGGACTAAATTTTTGCAAGTGTTTCTAAGCCAGAGTCTTCAGCAGTTTGATGTCTCTGATGAAATCTTTCAGAAAGGACCCTGAATGAACAAAGTTTGATAAAGGTATGTCTCCTCACCTCACCTTCTGCCTGTCTCCAAGTGTGGCCATCATGACCCCTGTTAGACAAAGACTCCATGAAGAAAACAAATATTTTATTTGACCACAATACCTGATGCATGTTGCTTTTTGTCCTGATCCAGACTAAGCTGTCCAGGTCAGGAGTAGTTACCTTTGCTATTATTCTGTAACCTGTCCACAGAAGATAATTACTTTTTGTTTTATGTTGTGCAGCACCTGGCCTCTGGCATGGTGCTAGTACAAATAATAATAATGTACAGTACCTGGCACAGCAACACCTTATGCTCTCCATATGTGGCACTGCCATAAATGTGCTAGTGCAATAGCTGCAGTCAACACGAAGAATTACCTCTTACTGAAACTAAATGAATATGAGTGCTCTTGAGGATAAATCTGCCCACCCTAGTCTGTGCTTTTCTTTATGCAATTAGCTGGAGTGAGGGATGGGATTTTTTTCTGACAAACTACCTGCTTTTTGGCTGCAAGCACAGGAAAATACTTCCGAAAGGTTTCTCTGATCATGACCTGGCAGAGCTGCTCTGTCGCCCTGTGTAATGGATCCCCTAGGGCTTCTTTGACTCTAGGTTTAGCTATGGCACTTCATGCCAGTCCTGCTTGGAGCAGACTCCACACTCACCATTTTTGCTTTCTCCCTCATGAAAGCTGCACTTGCTCTCCTGTGATGCCTCTTCTTCTGCAAGATTTGAACAAGAAAGCAGGCAGGCTCAGGTAGGAATTCAAAAGATGGCTCCAGAGGGAAGCCAGGTGGAGGAATCTCTCTGTGAAGCAGATAAAGATTACTAGGGGGTCAGCATACAAAGAAAAGGGCACTTAAACATCATATAAGCAGTACTTCAGTTTGAATAGCACACAGCTCAGCCTGTCCTCAGTCCAAATAAAATCAGTTCATGGGGCACTAGTGCTGCCATGACCCTGTGGCCCTCAGAGCCCTAACTGGCTCCGACCCTCCACTGCAGCCTCCTGTTGCCTGAAGCCCAGGACTCCGCTGCGGGACATCCTGGGCCATTCTCCCTGCCCCAGCAAAGCCAGAGGATGCCAGTTTGAAGTACTACTGATGGCCTGGCCTGGTCTTGACCTTGCTTCATTACTGGCCCATTGGGGCTCACTAGGCTCCCAGCTCCCCTCTTCTGTGAGGTGAACTGCTCCACAGGGAAGTCAGTCCAAAAATAATTTGAGAGGGAGCAGGGACTGAGGAGATGTCCAGTTCCGAGGCATTCAGTGTACACCCGCCTGGTTCCTATACACCCATGAGACCGCTTGTCTGAGCAGCAGGTACCAGCCCCATTTCTCTTTGCACTGCTCTCTCTTCTCTTTTCTTCACATACTCAATTTATATCACATTGATGACTCTCCCAAGTATGGTATTATTTGTATTATCTATGGCCATATTATACCAGTGTGGCAGAGATGAGCGAGCTTATTTTTCTGGTGAAACTCAATTTTTCCAATAGAAACAGGTCCGTCAGAGGGTTTTGACTCATAGAATCATAGAATCATAGAATGGTAAGGTTGGAAGGAGACCTCAAGGATCATCTAGTTCCAACCCCCTGCCATAGGCAGGGACACCTCCCACTAGTACAGGTCACTCAAGGCCTCGTCCAACCTGGCCTTGAACACCTCCAGGGAGGGAGCAGCCACAACCTCCCTGGNCTCATTTGCTTATTGGCTCAGAATATTTTAGTTTCATTAACCTGGTGTGGAATACTTAAATACTTCATTTTGGATTGGATTTTTTTGCTTTGTCTGAATAGGTCTGGGAGACTTCTGAAGTGATTACAGGTAGGAAAGGTCTAGAGGTTTCAGAGGGAGAAGGAAAGAGCAAGGAGGGGGAAGGCTTAATCTTACATGACTTTTTTTTTTTTTTTTTTCCTGTAAGATGGCTTTATTAGACCTTGTTTATGCTAACTTTCACCAGAGAAAACCAATCTGGTATGGGAGACAGAACTGGTGTCTCTGCACCAGTTTCCAACTTTATATTCTTTTGGAATGCCTCAAACAAACAGAAAATAACAATACCATTCAGAGCATCACTGTGGAAAACTATGTGTGGTGAAAAGCTGTGGCTTATCTCGCTGTAAATACACCAAATTTCCCACATAGATGAGCCCTCTGTCTGACAGAAAGAAGATGATCGAGGCATAAATCTTTTAAATGAGTAAAATGATAGCTGTCTTGGCAATGGCAGATCTGATAAAGCATATTCCACCTGTTGTGGAAAGGCAGCATATGGCCACAGTAATCTGCAGTTCAGTCAGAAATGCGAGGATTTAAGTCCTAGCCTGGAAATATTTCTCGTCACTGTCCCTCCTCAGCCCCAGCTACAGATGAGTCTGTTCACGTGACATGAGGCAAAGAAAGGAGCTGTTGTTTGGTGGTGGTGCTCTGGGTATGAAGAATGCTGGACTTGGCTGAAGTTTACAGAAATTTCCTTATAGATCCTGTGCATGTTTTTGCACCTACGGCCCGCCGTCTGGGTCTCAGGCACCTTCAAATGGGCACATAAGATCTTTCCTTTCCAAAACTCAAAATGCTTATAACTCTTTTAATTACTGTTAATTGTTTAAAGATGTAATTTTCTATATTGCTAAGTCTGAAAACAGATAAAGAGGTAAGTACAGGGAGTATCTGCAAATGCCTCCTTCCTCTAGCCTTCCTCCTCCTGAGAGGAAGAGAGCTTTGTATTGAGAGGGATTCTGCAGAAACACTCCATTCTATTTCATGTCATTCTAAAACTTTTCCATTTCATCTTTGTGTAATTTTCCTTTTGATCAGACAAACTGTACAGAGCAACCCACAGGTTAGTATGAGACTGGAGCATTTATATAGGTGAACAGGGAATGTCTCTTTTCATAACCACATTGAAAGAGTCTACCTAAGCTTCCACAGATGTAGGCTGTGATTAGGTTCTGCTGAGCAAGACTGAATGTTCCTGCTGAGAATTTGGAAAGATAATTCTAATGGAGTAAAGAAAATGTCTCTGAAATCAATACAGGAAAGAGAGACTGATGAATTTATTCATTATCTTCTAGTTAATGAGGTGTTTAAGAGTACTCCACACACTAAATTTTGGGAGAGCTATTGATAAAGTTTATCAAGGATATTTAGGTTTATTGAACCTTAAGATAGTTTTATATCAAAGTTTATCAAAAAAGAAGTGAACTTCAGCAAAGAGCTGTGTGCAAGATGAGCCTGTATATGTGCAAACTTTAACAAAGGCCTCAGGTGAAAACACTTTACAGTTCAAAGCTTGAACTCCTGTGTGTCTCATTGTGCTTTCTTCTGGGACTGCAGTAAAACTTAATCCATCGATTTTACAGAGATCTCAAATGGGCTGCAGGTGTATCTCCAATCTACTGCTTTTAATTCAGGATTTCACAAAGGTCTGCTGTAGAAATCAGTGCTGAAAGGCTGACCCAAGTTTTCTGCACTTTTACTGGAGCAAGACCAGACCATCTGACCAGACCATCTCCAGCACATCTGTGATATGTAGATGCTTAAAGGCATCACTACCATGCCACTTTCCTCTCTGTTGCAAGGAAGAAAAGAGGTAATTGTCAACCTCTGAAGTGGTGACATTCAGTTGAAGCTTCCCTCTGCTGAAAGGAGCTATGGGAGAACCTGCCTTTTTCCTAAATCACCTGCCTTTCTCCTAAATCACCTCTTGCCTGGATGTGGTGTGTACGTGCTTATGTTACAAGGCCCAGATCTGGAGGGTCAAGGAGAGTCACTAGCTTTCTCTCTTCCCTGTTTGGATCCAGAGTTTGTACCAATCTAGATAGATCTGTTTCTTTACTTGTAGTACTTTGAAGCACAGTACATTTGTCTGAAGAGAAATACTCCATCAAGAAACGGGTCTTAAGGGAGACGACAAATCCATGCATCTTCCCTAAATTAATGAAAACAAACTAACAACAGCAGTAAAGGCCTTTTTTGGCTTCAGTTTAAAGCCATCTGGAGCCATTCTCCATGAAATCAGCTTCTGCGTTTCTAAAGAGTATTAGGCCAAAGACAATCTTCTGTCATTACTACTTAATCTTAGCCCTCCAAAGGTCATTCAGTGGTACAGTTAGGTTTTCGGCATGCCACTAAAAAGGGAGAAAAAAATGTTCTTATATGGTGATAGTGTAATGAAACACAACCTTCCACTGGCCAGTGGGACTCTCCCGAGGCAGACATATGTGGGGGTTTTATAGTGTTTGTGAAGGATGCTTTATGTTCTGTAACATATGGTATTGTTGTTACTCTTTTGATTTGTAGGTTTGGGCAGACACATTCTCATAACCTTTGTACGCCTTCGGCTTTGGAGGTCCTAAAGCTGCTATTGTTCAGTCAGTTTCCAAGCTCAAGAAGAATGTTCTCTTCATAGAGAATATGTTAAATATTACCAGAATTTCAGCATCAGTTTTATATTTCAGGCATATGATTTGGCATGTTCTGTAGATGACGAAACATAGCTTTTAAGTTATGATTTAATTTAGATTTTTTAAATTAAAAAAGCAGCTGTTTCTCTACATATGAAATGTGAGTCCACTGTAACTTTACTTACACAAGCACCATTTTCAAGGTATAATATATTGTACAGTCCAAGGACAGAATAAGGGCTGGATTCAGTATAAGATCTGTCTAGCTGCTTTCTACCATCTGAGTGAGTGCAAGGCTCGGGTAAGCTTGAGAAATGATTGTCAGTGGCTTGGATAAAGTTTATTTCTCTTTTCAGTTTTCTTTTCCAAATGTACCTGCCTTCTTAGCCAAATTGAGTCCAAACATTGATTAATTAGGTTTATGAGAATTATGGTGGTGGGTAAACTGAAATATTTTGAAAGGGATAGCATCACCTATGCTGGGTGAAATGCTCCTATGCAGAGAGAGAGTGCTAGATAATGTATCATTTAGACTCTGATTTAAGGATATAAGGAGGTAGTGTGTGGTGCTGTGAAAAGAGTAAAATTCCCCTTGTGTTTAGGTGTGGCTGACAGCATTGCAAACCACACGTAACATGGGCTGAAAGATGCTATCTGGACATCATTAGCAGTGCCCTGGTTTTCCAAATGGCATAAAGTCCTTTTGCACATTTGACTTTAGATTTTGTTTCCTAAGTTCTGTAGGGTTTTTTCTCCTTTCTTCATTTTTGCTTTAATGAAATAAAAAGAAAAAAAAAGAAAAAAAATGAGTGAGTTATCTGAATAATATTCAGAGAAGGACACAGTCAAGATATCCAAATGTGTGCTAACAGGTCTGTGAGCTATGTGTTGTGGACAGTGCAGTGCCTTTGTAGGCATGAGAAGTCACTCTTCTAGGAGTGTGACAAAAGGAAATAAATTAGGACTGAGTTTTTCCACGCTAGACAAAACAGCTGTAACTCAGATAATAAACAGCCACTAAACATTGTTCTTTTCATTCAACAACTTTTTTGCTTGCTACTATGTAGTCAAGAGCAGTTGTGGTGCAGCCAAGAATCAGTGCTTAGGATTTCTGAACAGCGAGGCTAAGCTGGTCCATTTTTCCATGCACCTACCTGCTCTCAGAGTTTCACTCATGTTTCTTCTTGGGGTATACTATGAAGAAGTCCTAAAATGCATGTCCTTGATGTCTCCTGCACTTCATTCTAGGTATTGAAGGTCATTTATATGCAGTCTTACAGTGCAATAATTTTAATGCAATACATTTTTAAGATACACATGAAACTACTTATATGTGTACAAAACTTGAGTTTAAAACTTAATGCTGTGCATTAAAAAACAAACAAACAAACAAAATTTTCCATGTGTAGCAGTCCTTAGATCAATGTCATTATTGCTATGCCTGCATGAATTGTGGTGGTCACTCATATTGCCTACACAATATGATATCAGAGGGAGGCCTGTGGTAACAATCAGAACTGGGCAAATAACTTCTCTCTATCCCCACTGCCTCTTAAGTCACTAAATCAAAATCTTGAGGAGATCACAATCCACAATGACTTCCTTCAGTACTTAAAAAAAAAAATTAAAAATCGTGGAATTGATTAAAATATTTTTTTTAGTCAAAACCTTTAATATAAAAATAAACAATTTCCTTTTTTGTTTGCTTGTTTCTTTTACTCTTAAAATGTCTTTAAGATGTTTCTTTTAAAAAATACCTGGTTTCACGAGACCAGGAAATAATTGGACATGAAGCAGTTGGAATGTTTCATTTAGCAAACAATTAAATGTTTAGACATTATTTGTGCATTCTGCTTTGCTATTTTCAGCTTGCTGAATTTGGCTTGAATTTTCAAATGTTTGTATGTACTGTCACAGTGTGACATTTCCTGATGAGTATATTATTTGTTTGAGAAATTTTACCCTGCTGTGTAGGAGATATCTACGTGACTGGAAAAGACTGACAGAAACTGGGTTTTGAAAGAGGAGCTCGATTAACACTTCACGTAAGGAATCTCCACCAAGAAATCCTGCTAAGCAAAGTGGAGCTCCTAATATAAAGTCTTTCACTGGGAAAAGTTTGGGATGGAATGCAAGCGATAAATCAGTGATTTAAATCAAAACTAGAAGTCCATAAATTCCTTTTTCAGCAGTGAGTTAAACTGTCAGGTTTAACAAAAGCTTACAACACTCTCCTGCTCTCTGGTTCTGATTCTGCAAGTGCTATTGCTACCAGGTGTCATGCTCACTTCTGAGACCTGTCACACCAAGGAAATAGGCCTATCTGGGACTACCTAGGACCTTATTTAGATGGGGCAATGTGGCAAAAGTTCATCATATGTAGGTTTCCAGTGCTGTTGTGCAAGCCCTTGACAATAAATAGTAAATCTGACAGATCTTCCATAATCATATTCAATGAACTCCCTAAGAGTCACATTCTGCATCTACCATTCAAGTGTTTTCTTCTAAAAGTTCTGAATAAAAAGTCACATAATTATGAACAGATATATGTTATATAAATTTTATATATCTATATTTCTGAGTATTTTCTTTGGTTTTGATTTGAAACCACTTGACTGAGACATATAGTGATGAAATATGTTTTTTCCTTGTCAGGTGAATTGTTTGGATTGCTTTATTTTCTTGAACAATCTTTTGACATCATTTTTATCATGCCAGATGCTGCTGTTATGTCCTTGTTAAAAGTCTCTCAGCGTATCCTATACAAATCCTTCCTCTCAGATTTTACAGTTCAGTCAATGAATTAACTTTGTAATGTAACTGTTTCTTGAGACAGAAGGATCTATGTGGAAAGCATACTGAAAAACCAGCTGCTCCTTAAAACAAACAGGAAAAATAATAGGAATTATAGGGGACTTGTGGACTTCAGCAAGGTGCATTTGTATGAGGTTGAGAAGGACCCAAAATGGACTGCTGCTTAGAAATCAGAGATTAGAGTCAACTAATACAGTTGGTGACACTCCCAAGTGAAATTTTGTGGACTGCACTTCCATGGCACCTTTCTGGCAGCTGTTTTGTGTGATTGATCTTGCAGCTTGTGTTTAAAATGAGTTGCTTTCTGAGCTGTATCTGTTATTCTTCCTGATTGTTTCAACTGTTGACTCTATCATCAAGGGTAAGCAAGAGTTGAAACACCAGAAGCAGAACTGAAAACTGGGCTAAGTTTTATTGGATGCCCAGACCCTTGAAAAGGAATGTTAAGTTAATTTTAAGTATTGCAAATACCTTCTGTGGGGCATCTGCTCCGCAGAAATTTCCTCTGTGCTTCTCAAAGTCTGGTTTAGACAGACCAATAAATCTTTACCGCTCTTCAGCTGAAGAAGGTTGGTATTTTATCACTGGAGAAGGTAAAGAAGAGAAAGTTACATCTTGTATAGAACAATAATTCTAGGGCAGCACCAAAGGAATACACAGACTTCTTTTTTCTTAGTCCTCACTGCTAAGCAGCTGAGCGTGTTGTTTTAATAGAAAACAAAGACTCAGAGTGTGGAAAGATAGCTGAGAAGGCTTAGTGGACAGAAAGGAAACAGATTTGTTTGCAGGGGAGACTGGGCAGATGTAAGAAAATCTATACGTGTGTATGTGATTTGTGGTTGTCACGGAAGCTACAGAGTGGCCTGAATTGGATTCTAAAAGCTGTGATTTGTTCTATCTTGGTAATAATTACAATAATATTGGTTTAAAATATTTTTGTATTTTAATTGCTTTTGTGTGGGCCCAGTTTGAAATGTTCAGCAGAGTTGTAAAAATGTCCTATCAAGTTTATATACTCCTAAATTATGATTAACTGGATTTACAAATACAAAGTCTAAAAAGAATGAGAACATTCATAACCCGGTGGTTTAGTATGGAACATAAAATAATAAAGTGATATGTTTTAAAATGTAAGGAATAAGTTCCAGTGATGCCATAAATTCCAAGAAAATATTTTAGGAACTACAGCATAGAAATTTATTACAACTTGGCTGGAATAATGTTTTCTGCTTGGCCAACATAACACTTTGTATCTTTAAATGTAGGGATGAGTATTAAAATCTGGGTTTGTCTTTTAGATTCATATGTTATTTCCCAAATTTAAAATACTAAAACAGCAAGCAAAATCACATCAGTTGCTAATTATTTTATCTTTCAAATTGAAATAATAAATATTAAAAATTATGTGCTTTATATTGTGCACGACATGTGAGATGCACAGGCTCAGCAAGATAGTTCTCTTTTACACCTAGGATGATGTCAGGACAACTATTAGCAGTGTTCTCTTTGATTCTCCATGCAAATCTGACAGAGACTGGTGTGTGTTTGACAGTCACCATCTTGTCTGATAGTTTGGAGGCTTTAAATTCAACCTCTAAAGAAAGGCATGTTTCTGTGGGCACACAAAATTAGTGCTATCATCCATTACTATGAGCTGGCACAGAGGGAGGTTCTTCTATGCCATTTTCCACTTGGCTCCCTTTCTACTTAATGCAGTGTAAAGATGTTCCCCTTAACCCCTTCTTCTTAGAAGGGCAAAGTCAACATCATCGAACATCTCATCAGTTTTACTGTCCTCTATGTAATGCTGCAAGTGTTTTTCCTTCTACAGTAGCTTGGAGTTCTTTTTCTGGCAGGTGAAACTGTAATGCTTACAATCTATTAATAAGGCCAAATTTTGCCTCTGATGAAGCTTTAATTCAGCTGAGTCACATCCAGAAATAATGATGTTCAAAGGCAGAGTACTGCACTGCTGAGATCTTCGCACCAATCATTTCTATAGAGCTCTAAGTGAGAATGAAGGTTTGAGTGACTGCCAGGTTAATAAAAGCTTGATATTCCTGCCCTGAGATTTTACTGCCCAAAGTTCAATTGGACGTTATGACACTGATTCAAGGACTTTTGAAGACAAAATAATTCCATTCACATCAAAGTTGTTAAAAACTATTTGAAATGTACATTGCAAAACCATTACCAAGAATGAGCACTGGAATGAGCTGCCCAGGGATGTGGTTGAGTCACCAACCCTGGATGTGTTTAAGGGTGGTTTGGATGTGGCGCTTAGGGATATGGTTTAAGGTGCATCTTGTAGAGTAGAGCTATATGTTGGACTTAGTGACCCTGATGGTCTTTTCCAACCTGAATGTTTCTGTGTGTGATAATGTGCCTGGGAGAGGCAAAGCTGTCATGATTGCCTTCATCCTCCAGACCAGTGACCTCTGAATACACACTGGTTAGTCACCCTTATGGGTGACTCCAGAGACCCTTCCTGGTTGAAGCCTGGTCTTTTGAAAGAATTTGTACAGCCATTCAGTGCAGAAAAGGATATTTCATGTCTGTTATGGGTCTGCCAGACCCTGTTTCTCTCACCATATTTTTGGTGAGGTAGAGGGACATAAACTGTATTGTTTTAGGGTTCTTGCAGCTCATGTAATCTGGGGGGCTCTATCCATTGCTCTCCTCCTGAAGAAATCATGGTAAACAAGGTAACATGGTAAACCTCCACACTGACATTAAATTATTTGGCTTCTGCATGGGTTTCAGCCTGGCCCAAGTAACACAGGACTCAGGACAAACAGAAGAATCTGCCAAAGAGGAATAAATGTTTGAGTCTTGACCCTTCACGTATAGTGCTAACGCTACTCTGTCCATCTGCTTCAAAACTAGATATGCTTTCAGTGCACATCTAAAGGCACAGTAATTACTTGAAGATGTAGACACCTCATGCTAAGGATGATGCAGGTAGTTGTGGCTGTAATGCAGTACACAGCCTGCAGAGCTGCAAAATACAGCAGGTAGTGTCTAGGCTGCTTGCTTTCTTAATTTTGTTTGTTTGTTTTTCTCATAGGATGATTCAGACCGGAAAGGACTTCTAGACTTAGGAATAAGATTTACCTCATTTGCTAGTGAAAATATTGACCTGCATGTACTGGTCCAATACTTCTACTCTTCAGTAGGGACTGCACACATGTGGCCCAGAACCATGCTGGTTTCTCTGTGGCTATGTGAGAGAGGAAAAGTAAATCAAAGGGCTTAATCCTGGGGGAAGCAGCCTGTTCCCACCAGAGATGTCTTCCCTTTCATGTAGAGAATCATCTCACAGTTCTGGCAAACTAAATGAGGATTTTTCTGGATTATTTGCTGAGAGAAAGGTCAATATTGCCTTTTAAACCTATGCAGAGCCCAGATCTTATTTTTCCTTAAGTTACCCAAAGGTGTTGGGTTTTTTTGCATACATATTGCTTAATAATTCAGTCCTGATCTTCAAGTCTGTCTTGATTTTTTGTCATTTTACCAACATCAGTGAAACTTTGAGGTTGTATCTCTTTACTTTTCAATTCCAATGATTTCACACAATGTGTATGTTTAGGGATATAATTTCTCTATAAACCTCAATCCTTTATGGGCAAAAGCAGGACAGTTATAGATTCAGCTGACAGCAGGCAACAACCATTTTGTGTCTGCTACTGTTTTGGGCTCTAGAGAGAAGTGTAGTGAGATCAGATCTTATAAATGGCTGCTATAATTAGTTTTCTGAGAATTCCTCCATTTTGGCCCTGAAACCTTTCAGAGTTGTTTATTAGAAGTTTACATATCTGAATCCTGATTGAAGTCCTAAACCAGCTTCACTAGGGAAACAAAGCTGGTGATGGGTCTAGAGAACAAGTCTTATGAGGAACAGCTGAGAGAACCAGGATGGTCTAGAGAAGAGGAGGCTGAGGGGAGACCACTGCTCTCTACAACTACCTGAAATTAGGTTATAGTGAGGTGGTGGTTGGTTTCTTCTCTCCAGTATCAACTGACAGGACAAGAGGAAATTGCCTGAAGCTGTGCCAGGGGAGGTTGGTATTGCATACTATTGCATTCCTTTACAGAAAGAGTGGTCAGGCACTGGAACAGGCTGCTCAGGATGGTGGTGCAGTTCTTGAACACCATCCCTGGAGGTGTTCAAGAAATGTGTGGATATGGCACTTTGAACGTGGTTTAATGGCCATGGTGGTGTTAGGTTGATAGTTGGAGTAGGTGATCTTAGAGGTCTTTTCCAACCAAAACAATTCTATGATTTTATGATTCTATTATATTTTTATTCTGAAATTAGTGCACTCCAAACTCTCACAACACAGCTATAAAAGAGGCCAACCCATACAATTCTGCTTTTCAATTTCCAGCCAGAAAAAATATCTGCTTTCTGTCCAAACTCATGTATTATTGCTGTAACACTGAACACATTTGTTTGCAAAGATAACTATTTCTGGATGATTTTCAATACATCTAATTCTGGGATAAAGAAACTGAACAAAGTGAAAGAGTTGGCTGTGTCTAGGGGTCTCACTATTTTTTTTTTGGGGGGGGGGGGGGGTTT
>WBNM01034045.1:243202-296353 GCA_013399055.1 Ramphastos sulfuratus
CTGATCTGGAAAATTACAGCAGTCATCATTACTGTAGAATATTGCTGTCATTAAGCAGGAAATATCTCTACCTTCAAAATTTCTTATCTCTTTCATAAGTATTCATTCTTTGCTATGAAATCAGCACTGCTAGCTGAATCCAGCACAACTTCTTTAAAATCAAGTGGCAGCTTTCTGGGTTTCTATTTTTCTCCATTGCAAGTCTAGATAGTCTCTGATTTAATAAGAGTATCCATCATTAGCCAGAAAGAAAAGGCTTGTAGGAGTATTGTCTTGATACTTTATTATTTTCAGAAAATGCATTACAAGTTTGATATCTACTGTCAGGGATGAGATAAACAAAAAATGAGCACAGTATGCTTTTGCCCTGGGTGAGCTTGATGCAATACTCGCCAATTATAAGACTTTTTCATGGCTCCTACACTCCTTTCTGAAATGTTAAAGGTCTCACTAATCTTATCAGGTTGGTGATTACCACCTGCTGAGCACAACAAAGAGCCAAAGAATGTGGATTTACCCTCAGTATACATCAGCACTTTTACTGTTCCCTGCACTCTGAAATTATTGTTTCTTTAAATGACAGGAATATTGAAATTGCCGTGTTCGAAATGTGTGCCATGTGTCTGTGCTAGCCAGCATCTCTTTCAACATCATGCCAGGTGACAGAGCACACTGTGACACAACTGCAACAATGGGATTTTTAGGGATACAGCTGATGATAACAACCACCAAAAGGGAAGTTTCCATGAAGCCTCATCCCTTTCCCTTACAGTATCACAGTATAAGCAAGGTTGGAAGNCCTGTATGTCTCCTGAAACAAAACCATAAAGAGGGTGTCTGTTGCTTGGAAAGATGTGGAAAAGTTTTTCTTCTGCAGTGGCCTGCATGGAAGATTCTCTCATTAATGTAATAAATGAGGTTAGAATTAGGAAAAGAGAAGATGCTAGTGTTCAGTGCTGAAAAATGAACCAAGTGAGATACTCCAGAAGCTCTGAGTATAAATCTTCCTTATACAGACATCAAAGTGGCAATATTGGAGAAGCCTCAGGGGGGTTGTGGAGCTGAGTTTTTACTAAAGATGGGTATAACTAATATGAGTCAAATCTTGTGTTCAGTGGATAAGCATTCAAAGTTTGTCAGCTTATTCCTGTTTACTGGACTGCCAAATTTGGCAGGATATATCAAGACAATCTCTTTTATGATGTTTTTAGAATTTTCTGCTTTGGTTCTGCCTGGAAATGCACCAAGATCAGCTTTCTTCTGATATTTTGGCACTTTTTTTTCCCCCCCTCCCTCTATTATTTGTACTTTAAAAAAATTATCTGAAGCCTGAACTAAGACCTCTGTGGAGAACATGGCAATATGAAGAGGATTGGACTGGGCACTGAGGTTAGAGAATAGCTTCAGCTGGAGTTAGAGGAATTTACTGCTCTTTTCACAGGGTCAGCAGCTGAGAAAATGAGATGGGAATAGTTTCAAAGTCAGTAGCAAAATCTGAAAGGAAAGCATAGCCCAACAGTTTGTGATGGTATCCAAAACAATGATGGAGGTACAACTGCATGTTAGGGACTGAGCATCTCTGAGCAGGCAGATGAGTATCAACGTGAAACATGGTGCTTCTCAGGCACCATTTAAATGTTTCTCCTCTGCAGCTCCTGTGGTCTGGGACAACATTCCTATATCTCCACCTCCCTCATTCTTCGTTTCTCTTAAAATCTTATTTGAAAATATTACTACCTATGGTTAGTAACAATTACTCTAAAATATCCCTTATGCAACTGGGTTTTGCTCTGTTTTGGCTTGAACTTACACCTTGGCTGGATTTATGCTTTATGCAGAAAAGCATTGTGGGGTTCACAGTCTGTATCTTATATGACATAGATTAAAAGTTGGGTTGAATTCACAGAAGCTAAAGTACTGCTGTAAAGCATTTTTCCTCCAAGAATTGTCTATTGGTGCCAAGGATTCCAGCACTGTGTCTTGTTAGTGGAGTAACACTAAGCCAAACTCTCAGTGCAACAGATAACAAAAATCAACCCAATCAGGTTTTTTATGACTTTCCCATGTGAACATTCCTCAGTGTCCAAGGATTTCCAGTTAAGAAGAAACAAGACTAGAGTTAGCTATGTGATGTGTTTCAGCAGGCATGCCTACATCCATGCACTTTCTCTCAGTGCTCTCTGCAAATGAAGCGTTGATTACTGGCTAACTGACAGATGATTGAAGATAATTCTTCCCGATGCCACTAACTGGTGTCACCAGTGACACTTCACTTGTGTCAGTGAAGGTTTTGTGAAGAGGCTGCCAGACTGCAAACTTCTTTCATCATATGTCTTAAGCTGGTGGAAACAGACATTCTGAACTTTGTTTTAATGGAAGAGGCAAGTTTGTTGCACTTGGTGAATCTATTCATACGTTAGGGACACTTAAATAATGTAAATCTATAAATCAATATGTCCAGCCTGCTGCCTTCTACTGCTGAGAGGATACCATGAATCCAGGTGTTTTAAAATCACGTGCCCATTTATGCCCTAGGCTGTTCACGGGCTGGAGGATTCCAATTTTTAATTCCACCAGGAAATGCATGCACCCATCCTGCTTATGACACTGTTAAACAGTGAGCTATTTACTGCACTAATTTGGCCAGGGAGGAGTGGCAAAAGGATTTAGCAGAAGCAACTGTTAACATAAGCAGTATTTTATCTATAGAAATTTAATAAAGGTTGTCAATCAAAATAATATCTTAGTGTAAAGTTTTGCTTCTGCATCAGGTTTTTATAAAGTGTAGGTTTTAATGATGTTTAACTGTGGTTAACATCATTAAACATCAATGAAGGGGGTCCCAGGTTGCCTTAAGGAAACTACAGAGACCAAGACCCGTCCCAGGGGATGGACCTGATCATCTCAGGATGTTGTAATATTGTTATTCTATTCTACTTTCCAGCATCACAGCTTATAAACCAGTGCCTGGTTGATATTGTCCCCTTCCCTTGTCTTCTCCTCCCTACACTTCTCTCCCCAGGAAGAGTGTGCATCCCTCCTTGTCTCATGCTTTGCATGGGAGAGATGGTTTCTAGCTGGTAGGGAATTTTGAGCTTGTAGACCTAGGCAGGGGAGGGAGCGGTTTTGGCCTACTCTTAGGTCTGCCAAGAGTAGAGGGGTGGAGGATTCTAGATGGATTTATTCCAACAGTCTTGGCTTAGCTTTTGGATGCATTCATTCTACCCGATTGCCTTTTGCATATATGCACTAGTAAATAGAATCTCTCTTTAAACTTCCAATCAGTGTGCAGTAACTTTTTTCTTGCTCTTCAAAAGGAGTAAGAATCACTTCTGTCCTCCAGTCCTGTGTTGCTCGTGGCCTCAGACTGGGGCATTAACAAACACAGTTCTTCGGACTTGGTCCATTGCTTACCGAAGGTAGTGGAAAGACTCTCACAGACTTTAATGGGTGCTAAACCAGTCCCAGAGTGATGAGGGAAGTGCTTTCCAGGATTAATTTTTCCACTTAAAAAACCTTCCCCTCTGCAAGAATTCCTTCTAAAGAAGAAAAAAATGGGCCATTTCCTTCATTCTGTAGCTTTAAGAAAGATAACTATAAGAAAAGATTAGTTTGGTAATACTCGTGGAGTTCAGTGAAATTCTAATGTATCGATGCAGCTCCAACTTTGCTCTGCATTATCTCCTGTTCCTCATCCATAGGTGCACTTAATATTAGTCTGAAAACTGCAGGTAGTCATCATTTAATATAAGTGTGATATACTGTTTAATACAACATGTGATACACAGAAAGTTTACTCATTTCAGCACACCTTAAAAAAATTGTGCATTAGGTGGAATTTTAATAGTTAAAATTTTCCTATCTGTCCTGTTTTTCCCGTTTTGATGAAATGACAAACAGTGACATAAGAACAAAATAACAGTCCAATCTTTGTGTTTTGTAATGAATAATAAAGTGTTTTAACCTCTTTAGGGACTTAATACCACGTTAATCCTTTAATCCCCAGAAAAACCAATTTTGTTGACATGAAAAGGGGATATTTAACTTCATCCAATTAATTTTTCTACCTCGGAGATACCATGATTATGAAGACTAGATTGAATAGATTCATTAGAATAACCTTATTGTGTACAGACAGATAGTTTTGCCAGAAGATAATTGTATAGGAAAATAAAAATGTATATCACAATTCTGCTTCATTTTCCTAAATATAAGAAAAGAAATCCAACACTCAGAAACCCAGAAAACACTGCCACTTCTGTCATAGGCAGGTAGTCAGTATTGAATCTTCTTTTTGACTGTATTTAACATTAGAAATGGAAGAGAACAGAAGAGTCACTATTTTGCTCTATGACTTTGCATGGTTTGGTCATCTTCAAAGTTTTACCAAAGCAGTGAAGCAATAAAGCAACTATTCTATGTTGATTTTCCAAATGCATGGCATATGTAAATCGAGACAGATTTTTCACTTTTCACTTAAGCACTTGCAGAAAGGTCAGGTTTTCAAACATGTTTTGTGGTACTTCAAAAGGATAAAGCTTTTTTGAAAAATTCTGTCTCATACTTTGCTGTCTCTGGAATGAAAAGGATATACATAAGAGTGAGGGAGGGTGGTTTTATGGTTAAGACATCAAAGTGAGATTTGGAAAATCCAGATTAAATTCCCCACTTGGCCACAGATTTGATGTTCAATCTTGGTTAGGTCACTCAACCTCACAACTTCCACTGAGAGTGGGTAGATAATGCATCCTTTCTTCTATCCCTTTTTTATTTGCCTTTTCAGACTGGAAAGAGTTTGGGATACAGACTGAGGCTACTTTCAATGATACAATAAATCTGCTTTCTAGCACCATATTAAAACATTTTGTGACTGAATGATGCAAACCACCGAGTCTGGACAGACTTTCTCTGTTAGGACAAAGCTGTCACTTCTGATGACTTTGTATCAGTGATCTTTATACTGGGTGCTATATCACTCCCTATCACTCAGAGAGCGTGGTTTATGAAGCAGTTTAAGCCAAAGAAAGCTCAGGGTCCTGCTGTGTGTTCCCTCTCCTTCCCTGTGTGTGCATTAACAGGGGACAGCTGTGCAGTTGTCTGATCAGTGAGCTGATGCAGCTCAGAAGAAACCTTATGCCCTGCAAATGGTATTTTTTTGCTCGCAGCCAAATGTGTGATCGGTAATGCTGTCACAAGGGAGAAGATGGAAATGCAAAGCTTGAGAAGGGAGAGTGGGACTACACTGCAGATGCACAGATCTTCATTAGATCAATTAAGGGCTTTGCAATGTGCCGTTTATGACCAGTACACACATGCTGGCAACATCTCCTAACACAAGCACTGCTGCACTGACAAAACAGCAATAGAGGATGGAGATACCAGAAGAGCTATGCTGAAAGAGCTCACTAAAACATGTGCTTGGCCTTCTACTTGAGTGCTAGCACAGTCATCAGAGAAGTGATGTCGAAGATAATTATCTGCATCGTAGTCTCTGTTACAGGCTCAACACTCCATGCTATTGGTAACAACTACTTCTTATCTCATTCTGAGAAGTGCTGGGCATTTTAAGCATCACTGTGCTTGCCCAGAAGCTTTGCTGACAAAGCACTTACATCCTAAACACAGGATCTGGGAGACTAAGATTTTTTTTTCACATTCCGCACTCGCTGAGAACCTAATACATGCTGATCTTGCCTACAGTTTCTTTTTATAGGCAGATGAAAGTGGACAGAGCATGAATTATTGCATTCACTGGTGGGTATTTGACTGCCTACAGTATTGGCTTTGGAGTTATGATGCTACAGTGTTGGCAGCATTTCTTAGCATTATCTGCTACAGTCTTATCATTAAAGCATGGAAATGCACAATCACTTTGGGCAGGCAGGAAAACTTGCCCTGACACAATACAACATAATGGTTTCCAAGGAGCCATTACTTTCTGTCATGTCAATAATCATCACCTTAAAGCTCCTTAAATAAATACTAACAGCATTGAGTGTAACAACTCCAAAGGAGCCATTATCTCTTGTGGTGTCAATAATCCATCAATTAAGTATCTCTCTACCAGTATGGACTGACATAAAAGATTAGAATGGCTCTGAAGGAGCCAGCTGAACACAGTTGTTTCCTTTTGGTTGTTTGGAGTATTTTTGTACACCCTTCTATTCACATTTTTTTTTTTTTTTTTTTTTTTTGTATCTTTCCTTGTTCCCTCTCCTGAAGTCTGGACCAGTGCTATATCTAAATAATGTAGAAATGTATTGTTATGTTGCTGTTAGATTCAGAAGAATTCAAGGGTGTTGCACCATTTTTTTTTCAGAAAGTAGTCAGGCTGAGGCATATTCAAGCTGTAGTTTGAGTACAGTACTGCCACCCAGAAGTTTATTTGTCAAAGCACATTAGCACATGCTGAACACTGAGACCAGTGAGTCTTGATGATATTCTAACCAGTCTTCCCTGAACTGTATCCACACCAAGGGTTCATTCTAGATGAGCAAAGGAATGAGCACCCAGTGTTCCATATTCTACTTTTTCTGCAGTGATCAGTGCTAGCCTCGACTGACCAACATCTGTTCCATGGCCTTAGGACGTTCTTAAGGTTCCAGCTGACAACAGTTGAAGAGAAATTATAAAATATCTATTACCCAAATATTCCTGCTGACCTTTGATGCAGTTGGAGCGGTTTTTCATGATGGAAGTGTGGGGAAAGATGGAGGAGGACATAATTTTCTTTTTAAATTTTGAATTCCACCCAGAAAGTATATTGGAGTGTGCTGGTTTGAGGCTAACTGGAATATTTTGCTGAGAGAAATTAAATCCTTAGCTGTGAGAAGAAAGAAAAAAAAACCCAAACAACAGTAACCTATATCACTCATTCTTCTGCTGAGAAACACAACTAGTCAAAATATAGATAAGACACTCACTTCTCAGTTCTCACTACTCCTTCTCTCTGGTGGTCTGTATGGTGGCATCTGTCCTAACTCTAAGCAACTTAACCCTTTCTTTCCCCTAACTTTCTTGTTGTCTTTTTGACATCTCACCTCATATCTCTTGAGATTTATCACATGAGGTATACAAGGATTGATCTGGTTATTTCTGAAGGGAGAGAAAGAGGAGGAGGGGGGAGAAGGTTTGTGTTGGGAGCCTCCTGGATGTCTGATTGTTTTGGGAGGGATTTTGTGTTTCTGTATTACTTTTAACTTGTATATAACTGTAAATATTTGTGCATATTGTGGATATATATGCTTGTAAATTGTGCTAAGTTGTAAATATAGATTAATTCCTTAACTTCCAGCTGGCTGAGTCTAGCCTGAATTCAT
The DNA here is from genome assembly GCA_013399055.1 of Ramphastos sulfuratus. NCBI lineage: Eukaryota > Metazoa > Chordata > Aves > Piciformes > Ramphastidae > Ramphastos > Ramphastos sulfuratus. The sequence continues at coordinate 250,522 of WBNM01034045.1, forward strand.
TGAGGGGGGATAAAGGGGGGTAGCTCAAAAACCATCACATGGAGGAAAAAAAAAAAAAAAAGAGGGAGAGGGGGAAAAAAAAAGAATGTTAATATTGAAAAGTCAAGGATTTGATGTGTTCTGCTTATATGGTGTTGATAAGGCTGTCTTTAATTACATGAGCATATACCATACAGTAGAACACTATTCTTCCAGAGCTCACTAATCCACATTACTCAATTAACAGAGCACTAACAAAGTACTACTATCATCACAAAATATTGGGTGTTTGTTGCACAGTTTAAAACTCATTATTTCATGCTAAACCTGGGTATTCATTTTTCAGTGGCAAAACAACCAAAATTTAGCATCCTTAAGGAATACATGTATGCAGCAAAGAATGCTGCATTGCAGTAACATGCAGATACACTCTTCTGAATAGTGATACTGTCCTGAAAACATTTCACACTAGGAAGTTGTCACCATCCTTCTCCAGAACCCTGCTTTCTTTAGCGCACCAAGCAGACAACACCCTGCAAGTGAACTAGCACTGTGCAAGCAGTGAAGCTCATCTCTGCACTGAACCTCGCTCTGTTTTTTCCATTGCTGGAAGACACATGACAGAGGTAATGAAGAAATAGCAGGAGAAACTGCATCCTGCAGTTAAGAAAGGTGGGCTCCATCCCTGCTGCCGTCTGCCCAATGAGACTGGGCAGATCCTCAGTGACAGCACAGCTGGGCCTTTACAATGAGTTTCTCATTTTCTGGATGCCCAGTGCAGGTCATCTGCAGCCAATTTTAGAGAGATGCTGAGTTCTTACAGCTGTAGCAGAAATCAACTTGAGCTATGATTGAATGTAAAAAAGCATTATAACAATGGCAGATGCTCAGAAAGAAAATTCAAGAATAAAAAACTCAAACAAACTGATTTCAGATATCTTGGATTGGTGAAACTTTTTGACAGTTAAGATTGCTAGCTGTACCTCTGTTCTGCAGCTGTAAAGGGGATAATACCATCTGTTCTGCAGAGTTCTATGATGTGCAAAGGGTTGCATGTTTGTGAAGTTCCTGGTTGCTTTAGAGAGTGCAACACAGAAACAGAGTTGAAAGTAAAAAAACAATCCTCTACTGGATGGATAAACAGTGCTAGTGTGGGGCTATATTAAATAAGGAAGTTAAAAAAAAAAAAATGATTGAATCAAAATGAAACCAGACCCTGTGTAATGATATTGTTGCAGCCCATGTATGTGCACATCCTGAATAAACTGTCATTCCCAGTATTTTTAGAGATTGATTGTGTTATCTTGATGCCATTTTAGTGTTAATCGATAGTGATCTCAGTGCATGTGTTTGTATGCAGCTTTGCTCTGATAATGCCAGGAGGCTTTTTTCTCAGATTATTGCATGACACTAAGCCCTGAGCTACAGCAGGGATCAAGAAGTTCTGGTGCAAGTGGAATCAATGAAACCTACTTCCCCATGGACCTGTGCACTGCAGTTGTACTTGCTGATGTGAGAGCTATTTGATGGTTTTCTAGCCCTGATACTCAAAGTGTCTCTTACCCATGTGGCTACTCCCATAGAAAATGAGTTCAAGTTGTAGTCTTATCATCTTATCTTCTATAGGGGCACTAATACAATCTCTCACTCTTCTCAGGTGATATATTTAGAATTGAATAGAATGGAAATTGTAGATATTTGTAGAGATTCAATATTCACCCTTCTGTCAAATTTGACTGACCTTGCCTAGTAGGCTCAAAAATCATTTGTGAAGTGAAAAGATGAGGGAGGACTCAAGAGATGACATGATTGCATAAGCTTCATTCCCTCAAAATAAAAGAGAAAAAGCAACATGCAAAAGGCAGCATGCAAAAGGCAGAGGATTCCCTCTCCACCCTGCCAAACCAGTCACCAGAAAACTTAAAGAAGAAATGGATCATACCATCAGTCTGGCTCCCCAGTGGTCACATTTACAAAAGTAAGACCAAGAGAAAAAAAAAAAATCAGCTCCACACATCCAGACTGGTGTACTTTATCAAAAAAGTAATATCCATAAATTCAAAACATGGGGCAGATGCCTGTGTAAGTCTGACAGTCTAAATGCCTTTCCATGGGTGTGTCGATATAAATATTTCCTTTTTAAAACTAGTGCTGTATAATAACCTTTCCTCATTTTAATATTCTAAACTTGTCTCAGGAGAAAGATAGAAAAAAAGTATTACAGGAGCGTGTGACCCTTGAAATTTGCTTCTTCCTGTCCCCCTCCCCAGAAATCCATACTTATATTCTAGGAGACAGAAGTCTATTGTCCCAATTCATTCAACTGGTGTATATATTTCATGCTCTGAAAATGAACACTATGCACATTCAAAATTATATTTGCATCAAAATAGGGGAGATGTCTTGAGCTTTTATTTAATATCTAATGAGGAGTGCCCAAATTTTCTAAGTGAAAATGTGACCCCCAGGACTCCTTTAGTGTGGAGTGTATTGTTCATTAAGAAGGTGCTGTGTATGAGGAAACAGAGCAGAAAGAGTACCCTCCATCTATTCATACCTCAAAGAGCTTTAAACAATTTCCAGAAATAGAAACAGCACCTGCTAAGGGCAGAAGTATAATTGTTTGCATGTCCTCAAACATTGCTTTACTGCACCACTTTTCATCTTGTTCTCAAAAGGATTAACGTCTGAATGCTGAGGATTAGAGCAGTTCAAGGTTAAAAAGGAAGAGGAGATCAGAGCAGGCCAGGCAGACAAGAGTAGAACAAGGTGATTATTTGCAATACAGTAATTTATAACTCCAGTGGCCACTGAATTCTGTGTTTTGCTTGCATAATTAATGGAAGTAGGTTGGAGTTTTCTTTAGTGCCATTTTTGTGTTGGTCAAGTCTTGCATCTTCTCATTTTGACCCAGACTGTAGCACTGTACACTGTGGGCCAAAGGATGTAAGGCTGCACTACAGACCAAAAGCTGCTGGGACCATATGGCTATCACAAACCATTGAGATCAGGCTCTGCTGGCATAAAGGGTACCTATTGTCTCTGATGTTGTTCCAATTAAACTTTTGAAGCAAAGGAACAGAGCAGAAAAGTACTTGAGGATGACAGTTTGATTTTTGGTGACATTGTCTTGACTTTGTACATATCCTTAGAGAATTCAGTCCAGACAAGTGGAGCATTGCTGGCTTAGGGACCTGATCTTGCTAGAAATTAAACTAGTCTGAAAGTGGCATTGGGCTAGAAGGAATAAACAGAACAGAAGCTCTAGTAGAAAGAGCTCACAATCAAAAGCTGTTTGTTATTTTTTAAGGATAGCAAAAGAATATTAGAATCAGCATTAAAAAAAAAAAAAGTCTTTATATCATATGGAAAGGAAATCAATATTTTCTGTCATGATAATCAAGCTCTTTTAGGATTTTTTAAGCTGGAAATAAACCTGTTGATTAGAGAGGACAGTCATTCCAACTTACAGTAGGAATGGAGGGAACTGTGTCCCCCATTGCACATGCAATACAGCCTTTCACTGATTTACTTCCAGGTTTTTGTGGCATGCTTCACGATTAGAATTATTTAAGAACAAGCAAGCAAACAAACAAAGAACGCTAGAATATCTAATTTGACTGGAAATACAAAACTGAAACAAGAATGTAGATGAACTCACAAAACACCCAATGTAGAGTTTGCAAATTTTAAGAATTTCTGTCTAGGTTATGATCTGATCTCTAAGAGTTTGGGGGTTTTTTGTTTGGTTTTTTTTTTTTTGTTGTGGGGCAGGCATTGGGTTTTGTTCGTTTGGTTGGGGTTTTTTTTAAGGTAGAAGTAGCTCTTTTGGTTATAGTTTAGTTTTGGGAAAACCAGAATGATAGTCTGAGCAGCTTCAAATGGGAAGTTTGCAAAAATGAAAGGAACAGTCTCAGGCCAAGTCAGTGATATGATGTGGTTGCTGTGTGCAGAGGATGGAACAGACACAGTCACTTCATCCTTTGCTGGTACAAGATGAGTGCAGCAGGTAGCAAAAGAAAGCTAAGAGTTCCAAACCCTCACAATACCTATCTTGTGAATACTTATATCACTTCCTTTTTCTATGCTTTTAACTCAGAATCTTCCTATAGAACCCTATAATACCTGGTGTTTCTGTAATGGAAGTGTTATAGCAGCTAAAAAGAAGAGAAATAAGTCCAGAAGGCATCTCCCTAATGTAGTGCTGCCAGATTACCACTGCAAGGTTTGGTCAGAGGTTCATTTCTGTTCTTTGACACAGAAATGCTAGTGAACAACTGATTATTTTTCAATTAAATCATTTTCTTCAAAGGAAAAATACTTTTTTTTCCTCTGCCAGTTTATTTCCTTTGTATGTACATTTTATTGGAAAGAAATAACAAATCTGTCTCCCTGTAATTAAATTGAATTACAGAATAATTACAGCCTTGTTTGTTTTCTGCAGATTACATGGTAATTATACTTGGTATTACCATGAAAAACCAAGAATTTTGTACTATGTCATTACATGCTTATTTCTACAATACAATACAACTGTTTAATTATACATGCAGTTTCTTTACTTCAGTGGAAAAATGATTAAAATAAAGTCAGTGCCTCAAAGTTTTGAACAAGTGCCAGCATATTATATAACATTTATGGTGTCAATAGGCATATGTGTGTGTGTATTTGCAAGAGTGTATTTAGATACAGGATCCTCACTCATTCTTTCAGTCCCTCCTTTGTACCCAAGCTACACAATTCAAGTTTTGCCATAGGTGCTACAAGACCTATATTGATCCTCAGTATGCAAAAAATAAAAATTGGCTCAGAATCCAGGAGTCATTTCCCTAGTTTTAAAAACCTATTTAGAAATAACCATGGCAAAGATTTTTAAAAGGATGACTCAATAATAGATACTTCAAGCTGCACAAGCTTAGTTTTGACAAGGTTTCTTTACTTGTCAGATTATTTGCTGGCATAAAATCCAGCTGCTGAAAGACTGAGCTGAGATTCTCCCTTGAATTGCTCTCTGATGTTGAACAAGCTTCTTTAGTAGGCTTTTGTTAGGAACAGTAAGATCATCAATGCCACATGTTCATTGTAATGAGAAGATCAAGTCAACTAGACCTAGTAAAGTTCAGTGTCTATCGTTTCTAGCCACACACACACACAAAAAAAAACCCCAAGTACAGTAAAGTCTATTTTTAAAATGTTTGGGTCTGGCATTCAGAGTCTTGCTTTGTAACAGAAGCATGAGTAGCTGGAAAGTCTTTTCTCACCACCATTTCACAACTCACTGATGTCTGATGAAAGACGTAAAACAAGCTGATAAAAGATGTAGTTAAGAGAGGCAGTAGGAAAAAAACATCTTTTTTAAACTTAGTGACCTCTACAAAGTAGAGTAGATCAAAGCAGAAATAGGTAAACTTCCTACAGACATAGCTTCAAACTGTTTTGTTACTCAGAGATCATTTGAGCCATGGACTCACATGAAGCATGAATCTTTGGAAGGGGCATTAGCAATAAAAGTTTTAACTCTGCAAGAAGAACAGAGAAACAAAGTGACAACAAAGAAGTTCAAAACTTTTGCACTTTTCCCAAGATTTGTAAAGGGAAATGTTGCAGGGTCTAGAGAAAAAAATCCTCCGAGGAGTGGTTGAGGGAACTGAGAATTAGTTTGAAGAAAAAGAGGCAGAGAGGAGATCTTATAGCTCTTTGCAGCTACCTTAAAGGAGGATCTGTCAAAGTGGGTGTTGGTCTGTTCTCCGATGTAACAAGTGACAGGATGAGAGGAAATGGCCTCAGGTTGCATCAGAGAAGGTTTAGGTTGGAATCTAGGGAAAACTTCTTCACTGAAAGAATTGTCAAGCACTGGAATAGGCTGCCCAGGTGTGCCAGTTTGAGGCTAATTGGAATATTTTAATAGAGAAAATTATACTGTAGGCTGTGAAAGGAAAAACAATGGCGATGTCTACTTCACTCATAGGCTTGCTGAGATGTTTAAGAAAAAGTACTCAAAACAAAAGATAACACAGAGTCTTGAGCTGGCAGTCAGTGTCTCTGGGGCACAGTGTCTGGGGCGGTCTAGCTTCTGGCTTCTCCTCTCTGCCGAGTAACCTCACTAACCACTTTCCTTCTAATCCCCCCTGGCTGATCCTCAAAATTCTCCTTGCACATAAGGCAAACCTTGGGGTAAGGCATAGGGGTGGGGAGAAGGTGGAAGGGTGGTTGGGAGCCCCTCCTGGGGTCTCTGATTTCTGGGAGGGGTGTTGTGTTTCTGTATTACCTTTAAGTTGTATATTTCTGTAAATATTCCTGTATATAGTGTGTATATCTGCTTGTATATTGTGCTAAGCTGTTAAGTACAGCTTCATCTCTTAACTTCCAGCCAGCTGAGTTCTAGTCTGGGTCATTTTACAAAGTGTGGGGGGCAAGAAACTCCCAAACCATCACACCAGGGAAGTGGTTGAATCACAACCCTTGCAGGTCTTTAAGAGACATATAGATGTGGTGCTTAGGGACATGGTTTGGCAGTAGACTTGACAGTGTTAGGTTAACAGTTGGAATCAATGATCTTAACAGTTTTATGATTGTGTGATTTCAGAAGAAAGAATAATACTCTTTCTTTTCTGTAGGTTTATGGCTTGTATATTGTCTAACTGATCATAAAGTGTTGCTTACTAACTATTGCCATGTTGGACAAGTTGCTGTAGGAAAGGACAACTAAGACAATTCTGATCTCTCCATATGCAGCAAGGCATTGAAGGAATACAGACAGAACAGGCAGAAGTTGACATTTAGGCTGTGACTAGAAAACAGTAGGTAAAACAGGATAAGCTGGGAAGATCCTTGAAGGCAAATACTCCTGTTAGATACAGCTGTGACAGATGAATCAAAGAATGGCCATACAGTGAGGGTCAGAGAAGCTTTTAAGACGATATCAGAATCACTGCTGTTCTTCATCTTTATCCATTCTAGATCTGGTCATGCGAATCATTTGTACCTTTTAACTCAAAGGAAATCAATGGGAGTTCTGTCTCTGGGGGTCTTGCAAGACTGTGTCCTGAGGAGAGGTATATTTTATACTCCATCCAAATTAGTCTGAATTTGTTTTGTCTGGCGGTAGATAGCAATAGCTGTCAATGCAATCAGTGTCACTGGCTGCTGAAGATGCAGCTTGAAAACTCTGTCATTGGAGAAGACATTTTGCATCTTGTTCCTGTTGCAAAAAGCTGATTTCAACACTAGAAAATTCAGCAAAGTCATTTCGCTGGGCTTAATTGCAAGATCTCTCAGTGTGAGTATGGAGCAAGCCAGCTTGATAACCTTATTCACAACCTTGAAACCCAAAGGGATAGCTCAATGTTACCGAAGGGTACCTGAATCCTGAAGCTGTATATTAAAGTGCTTACATTAAAATGCAGTTCTACCATCAGGTTTCTCTAGATGGTTGTTCTGGGATTCATATATGGGTAGTGAAATTCATAAAAGAAAGAAGCACATCACAGATGAAGGTTGCTTATTATTCATTATACAGGGAAGATGAAGCAAATGATTAAATTTTGGTACATCACATTTCTTCCCTGAGTTGCTATTGCAGAGGTTTCAGCACAGTGAGAGCTGAGAAATCCTCCATGCTCAGCTCACATGCTGCCTTGTGTTAGGATCATTATGTGCTGTAGTTGAACATTTTGTTAACTTCAATATTGACAGACAAAACGTTTTTTCAGGTAAGTACAACTGGTAAATACAGGACAGGTTTAAGACTGTGGGAAAATACAGTCATTAAGCTATCTTAATAGGGGGAAAAGAGAACCATTATTTGCTGTCATTATGCACCGTTTGCTAATTATGCTCATCAGGTGATAACAACGAATAAGTTAATTTAGGTTTTTTATTGTTCTGCCTGAAATCCTCAGAGAATCTAAATGAAGTAATTCTCCCTTTTGTTCCTTCCCTCTCTCTATCTTCAGAATTGTACATTAAGGACCAGATATGAAACTGATAGCGAGTACTAGCTGGTTTTGATGGATACAGTGTTCATTTACAAACATCAAGGCCAAAAGTATTCCTGGGAATCCAAAAGTCTTCATGCAAATGTACTTTAGCTGCCCACACCTTAACTGAAAGCTTTATATCCAACCTATCTTTATACTGGAAACAGTTACTGATGTTTTTGATGCTGTTGCAGTGTATTCATGTTGGATAGCAGCTGTGGGTCTTCGTTGCTACTTTCTGAAGGTAAGAGAAAAGGCTTTGTACATTGGGTATTTTCTATTTGTTCCTAGCTCAGCTGAAAGGAGGACATTCCAATGTCATTCACTTCTCAGTTCTATTTCTTCATCTATAAAGTATTTTTCCAGCTTCAGATAAAGTGCTACCTATAATGACAGTAGTTGCCAACTACATCTGAAGACGTTGTGAGGAAAGGAATGCCAGTGTAACCTGTGTGCCCGTGGTTTGGGTCATAGATTTGGAACCTGTGCATTATCCTACCTCTTTCTGCTTGAATTTCCCCGTAAATGAAATGGAGAGAAATACACAATTGACTCTCAGAAGGGGAGATAGCAGAGTTCATTATTGTATTGGAGTTGTTCTGAGAGCCTTTTTGAGAAGGGAAGTTCAAGCCCAGGCTGACATGAAATCCACAGGCAGAAGGCCATCTCCTCAGATGGTTTAAATCATTATGCAGCAGGACTGTATCAGTAGTTTGCCGGCATGTTCTACCCTCTTTTTAGAGAAATGTGTTTTAAATACTTCACTATTACTGTGGTTTGATTAATGAAATTCCAATTGAAAATGAAACACACATTTATTTACAGAATATGGCCTGTGCATTACATGTTAGGGTAGTAGTACAACTTAAAAAAAAATTACCAAAGTGTTTTCAGATCTTCTCATGTTTTGATTCAATCAGCTGCAGAAGTACAGAGAGTGTTTACGGATGTATAATAGAAGAAGCTGTATACACTTGGATGAGCAGTAAATTCTGATGAGCTTTCTTTGGTTCTGTTATTTAAAATATTTATAGAACCCGTTTGCTTTTAGCTGGATGATTCTAGGAATTTTCTTTGTGTATTGAAATGCCAATTCTCAATCACAAATACATATTGGAGTAATAATATACAGTGCTTTTTTTTTTTTTTTTTCTTAATGATTTTTCATTTTGTGGTTGAGCCAAGTATCTGTATGGGTTAAAATCTATAATTCCCAGAACTGATAGACAATTCAAAAGGCTTAACAGAGGTCATGCATCGCTTGCTATTGAAACTGTATTATCTAGAGGAAAACTAATATATTGACCTTAGAAGGCCATTTACTCTTATTCCAAATAAACCCATTGCTTATAAGTCTATGAGGTGTTTATTTTGATGGTTAAAAGTGAAACATGAATACTGTGAGCATTTGGGTTTTTTTTGGGAAGCTCATTTTCTTATCCCAGAATAGGCTCTGTGTTTGATCTAGAGCTAAGTATTAGTTCCAATGAGAGCTCTGAAAAAATACCTATTGTTCCTGTGGCTATATTTATTCCCTGTATGATTCCCTCACCTAACTGTTTCAGAGGTTTTTCTTTTATTTTGAGCTCTGTGTGTGTAACACAGGTTTTGAAAGAAACAATGGAACTTCTTTATGTTTCCCACAGTTACAAACAATTATTTATTCAGGACTTCCCCCTTTACTCTGCTCTCGTCAGACCCCATCTNTGAATGCGCTTAAGTCCTTTAAGAGTCATCATTCTATTTGTCTAAGCTGACTGGAAACTTGTTGGGGCACCATGGGGCAAAGAATAGGAGGACAACTTCTCTCGTATCTAAACCAGTCACTTCACTTGGTGATTAGGTCTTACATCTGCACATTACAAGGAGAATTCTAAGAGCACTGAGCGCTCCAACAACTACAATAAATGTTAAAGTACCAAATGTAATCTCAGACTTGGCAATCTTAAATGTGTTGTGACTATTTGATCAAATATTAGTGGGGTGAGCTTCAACCATCAAAATAAATTATCCTACCTGCAAGACAACTAAGGGAAACAGAATAAAAATAGGCACACGTGAATACTGGATGGTTTCTAAGAGTGAGCTTTAATAAATAAGGAAATAGAAACCCTATGGAAATTGGGCAGCTTTCTTCTTTGATACTCTAAAGTGCACTAGGTAATACATTAATAAATCTGATGTCCTGCAGACAATCCAAGTACTCTTTCCTTCTTCTACCATGTTTGAGTGTCTGAAAAAAAAATAAACAGAATTAAAAGTACATTTAACTTAAGACAGCCAAGATTCAGACATAACTTGTATTCAAAGAACTGTACTTAAAATCAGTGTTCAATAGCAATCAAAACTAGCATGCATAAGATGGAAGAGAAAGAAACCTCATTTCCTCAAATGGGTATGTGATGGCCTACTAAAGATGCCCAGTACCACTGTGGGACATCCATTGATAGGGGAAATGAAAATTTTTCAAAGTAAGGTCTGCTCTCCAAGAATCACCTCTAAAATGTGGCTCAAAATCATCCTTGCTATCAATATCAAAATGAAAGGCTGATGCTGTGACAGAAAGAACTGAGTAACTTTTCAGTAGTAGGATTAAATGCATTTCTATACATCCTCTGGCTGATGATGAGTTTGCAATGAGAGAATCTGGAGACCCTAGAAGTTTCCCTTTTGGGGGGAATCTGGAGACCCTAGACCTACATTTCCCTTTTGTAACCTTCACAACATTTGAAAAGCAATGAGAGATAGAATCATTAGTAAAACACCAAGGGACAAGAGAGAATTTTTTATGACTGCTCACTTGACAAAAGCTGATGCTCTCCTGCACGTAAGTATGTGTAAGGCAACAGTAACTGCCAGCCAGTTTTTGAAGCCAAATATCAGAGAAGTGTGTCCACAGAGAAACATTTAAACACATTCTTACTTTCAAGCAGACACTGATGTGATTGTCTCAAAGAGATACTTTTCGCTAGCAGGAAAAAATCCTTACATCATGTCTAAGACAGAAAGCATCAGAAAACACTTGCCTATTTACTGATACAATGGAAAACTTTTGACTTGTAGGGGCACTTAAGGTCACCTATATTCTGTCATAGACAGTAGATGGATCCTATTAATTCCTCTTCAGTAAATCTTCTCATCATAAAATGCCTATTTGCAGCAGTTCGCTAGCACAGTGAGTGGCTTTCTTTGCCACCATCCAGAGGAAATTTTCATTAATTTATGTACACTGGTTTCCCACTGAAGTGTAACTTCATCTTATTAATTCCTGAAGGAGGTTCAGTTTAGTTTCCATACGGACAATGCAGCATATGCATCCCATTTTTCTGTTCTAAGGGATCTCTGAAAGAAAAAAAAATGAACAGGGGGAAGAATGATTTAAAGGGAAACATGTTTTAAAAATGAGAAATTAGTTTGGAGTTTGTTTTGATTTGTTTTCATAGAATCATAGAATGATAAGGTTGGAAGGGACCTCAAGGATCATCTAGTTCCAACCCCCTGCCATAGGCAGGGACACCTCCCACTAGAACAGCTCACTCAAGGCCTTGTCCAATCTGGCCTTGAACACCTCCCAGCAGGGAGCAGCCACAACCTCCCTGGGCAACCTGTTCCAGTGCCTCACCACCCTCACTGGAAAGAACTTCCTCCTAACATCCAGTCTAAATCTTCCCTCTGCCAGTTTAAACTTGTTGCCCCTTGTCCTGTCATTGCAAGACCTTGTAAGTAGTCCCTCCCCAGCCTTCCTGTAGGCCCCCTTCAGATACTGGAAGGCTACTCTAAGGTGTCCTCGAAGCCTTCTCTTCTCCAGACTGAAGAGCCCCAACTCTCTCAGCCTGTCCTCATAGCAGAGCTGCTCCAGCCCTCTGAGCATCTTCGTGGCCCTCCTCTGGACCCGCTCCAACAGTTCCATGTCCTTCCTGTGCTGGGGGCTCCAGAACTGTTTTGTTTTTCTGGTTTGATAGATTTTTATATGTGATGACTTTTATTTCTGTTGATATTTATAATTACCCTCTTGGTGAGCAAGGCAAACTTTCCAGAATTAAAAACACTGATGCTGTAATATATTATACTCTGTGAGGGAACGTCTTCAACTGCATTAGTGAAATTTAGGAAGTGGAAAGCAAGATAGTAGGAGAAGAATACATGCACATCCTAAAATATTACCCCCTGTTTATTTTTGCAATGCCCAGGGTTAAATTGCATAGACAGGCAAATGCCTTAGTGGAGAAAACCATATGTGCAGATGTAAAAGCAGAATATGCTTCCTCCAGGACAGAGGATGTGCCAGTGTTGGCCAGAAGTCAGGCATTTCTATTCTTGTTTGTCCTCAAGCCCAGTTTGTCATATGTGAGATGGTCACACGGACGGTGGGTGAAAATTCATTTGAAGTGGTATGGCTTTTCATCTGGAGAGAACAGAGATGGAAAACTCAAAAGAGCAGATGTGGCAGTATGCATGGAACATGCAATTGATGCAGTGATGAGTATGTGACTGTTTTGCCCTTCCCCAAAGAGTTTGAGGAGTTGTGCTTCTGAGAACGTGTGGCCTGTGGGTATTTGATTAGATTAGTAAATAACATCATCAGCTTATTTTGCACATTGCTCATTTTGTAAGACTTCTGGTTATGTAGTGTAAGCAGCAAAAAGGCATCTCCTGGAGTTCTTGATATTGTTAAATATGTATGACCCTCAAATCTCAATTGCCTGGTGATGTGCACATTTACAAACACAGAAAACACTGGAATTGGGAAAAAATCAGTTTATGTTTGATCCAAGGTGTCAGGCAGTATAAAAATCTCTCAGATTGACACATCAGCTCTGTGTGATGCTGTGTGGGTTGGGGAGGTCAGCTGTAGATATCATTTTTGAAAATAACTTTTGACAGAGCTGATGTACACATTGCTTGGCAATTTGTTGGTCTAAATTGCTTAAAAGTATAATTCTGTTTCGTGTTTGGGAATTACCTGCAAGCAGACTCTGAATTGTATATAGTTTCTCATTCATCAGCACCAGGATGTGATCTCCTCTTGCCAGTCTGTTTCAGAAACTGACCTTGCATATGCAGAGTTCATTAACTGTCAATTCTCAGTATGCAGTCAGCCATGGAGGCCATGTGATTATGCAGGTAATGTTTATCCCCTCTTACTGGAGCATTAAGATTATGCCAAGCCACAGTGGAGACATTCAAAGAGGCTTCAAGAAGACAGGTAGAAAAATATTAACCTTTGGCCTTTTGCAAAAGTATTGCACAATGCTTTCAGCATCAGGGTGAGCAAATGCAACTTGTAGGAATGCTGTTTTGAGAAAACTAAAAAGAAGAAAAACTTAGAAAGCATAACCAAATTAATTCAGGAGGCTTTATTCAGTTCCCTACAAATAAATTTAGCTTTATTTTCCTACCTCAGATGTACCCATTTTATTCTTTTTATTCCACAGAAGATGCATGAAGTTGTTGAAGAACAAATGAAATGAATGAAAGAAATACAAGATATAAATTTTTTTTTATATTTTTGACTCATTTTGACCAAAATCATTATCAAACATAAAACATGCTCCAAGCCTCAAAACTGTTGCAATAACGTATTTTAGCTGCTGAAGGAAAATATCTAATTTGGTTCAAACACTTTCTCCTTTTCCCATCTCTGTAAAGTTTATTTTCAGTGTGTCTTGAAGTGAAATAAAAACACATTGTTGGGGGGACTAGAGCTGTGGGGGTTGTCAGCAGATGGGTGAAGAGGTGAAGAGGATAAAATCCTGAGCTCTTTGGACTCAGATCCTTGGCTCAATAGGATCAGGCTTTTATTTGAAACTGGTTGCATCAGTATTGATAGAATTACTCATTATATGCAACAATAAATGTTCTTGTAGGAATGGAACCTAAACAACCTAAATTTAGGATCAAATTATAAGGATGCTGGCCTAGCTTTTAAAAATTCTATGTAACATAGCTAACTCTAGGCTTGAATTCTGACTTGCATTTAAATTAGCAAGTTAAGTTTTGTGATTCATTATCAAAGGTATCTATTTGCGATTTAGCCATAATAATTTCTTTCTAAACCCTATTTCTTATTAAAGAATCACAATGCTCAAGGTGCCCTAAAAGAGTACAACAATTAGATTTTCTAAAATAAGAAGCTGGTTTTGATTTGGTAGGAGTGCAAATCTGTCTCAAACTGCCAACTTTTCATTTACTGGTATTCTTAGCAGTTAAAAATGATTGAAGAAGGCCTGGTTAGAGGAAAATGAAAAAACAATTTGTTTTCTCTTAAAATATCTTTGAAAGTATTTTGCTTTTCATAGAGAACAATTTTAAAAGAGAATAATTTGCCATCAAAGAAAGAATCATACATTTTATGATATAATTTGCAACTCAGTTGTTTTATTATCTTAAAATAATTGTTAATTATCTTAAAATAAATTGTTAATTATCTTAAAAGAAATTGTTCTATTATCTTAAAATATCTTTGAAAGTATTTTGCTTTTCATAGAGAACAATTTAAAAAGAGAATAATTTGCCATCAAAAAAAAAGAATCATACATTTTATGATATAATCTGCAACTCAGTTGTTTTATTATCTTAAAATAATTGTTAATTATCTTAAAAGAAATTGTTCTATTATCTTAAAATATCTTTGAAAGTATTTTACTTTTCATAGAGAACAATTTAAAAAGAGAATAATTTGCCATAAAAAAAAAATCATACATTTTATGATATAATCTGCAACTCAGTTGTTTTATTTAGCCAATGGAATTGTAAAATTCTGAAGAACTTGGTGACAGAGCATGTGTTTGTGTGTGTGCACATGTGTAAGGAAGAAAAAATATGAAAGGGGGAGAGGAAGCCAAAGTAGAGAAGTAGAAAACATTCTGATGGATCTAATTTAATTTAATGTTGTGTTTTTATATTGAATTTCATTTACAAGTGCCGACGCTTTGCTGTGAAAAGTCATGAGTGTGCTATCTGCCACAAATGAGAAGAATATTTTTTTTTTAACTAACTTTAGTTGTTGGATTATAGTTTGTTAAAACAAACAATAGCTTACTGCATTACAGTCGAATGCAAAAATATTACCGTACTCAGCTAAAATCAAATAATCTTTTAGTTTCTATTCTTTCCAAACTAAGCTAAACAGTGGTGTCATAAAATGACAAATTACAGGATGAACATGCGAGCAGTGCCTTCAAAAATACAATAGTTATACAAGCCATCTATTGTTAATGAAGAATATAATGCAATTTGTCTGTCTGTAATACAATTATGCAAATCAAAGATGGAACTATCCTGAAATCTCTCCACATTCCAAGTGATTAAAATGAGATAATTTATCAAAAAGAATATTACTGATCATGTTTATGTGTTGCACATTAATCCTATTACAATAATGTATCTTTCTACTAATGTAATGGATTTGTGCAATCTAACAGAAAATGACTTTTATACTACCCACAATTACAAAAATATTCAAAGCATATCCATTGCTGCATAATAGCATATGCCTAAGACTGTACAACAGACCTATTAAAACAAACAAAGCTTATGAATGTAACCTTCATACCAATAAAGACAATGCTAAATTCAATTTTATTGCCCTCATTATTTCAACAACTTCATATGTAATAAACACGGTGAGCAAATTACATTAACCTTCTTTATAAAGAAAGAAAATCTCATAAAAAAGGTGTGATACCAAATCTGAGATTTGGTTAAACCGGTGCAAGGCATGTAGAACACATGATACCAAGCTGTGTGGCACAGTCGACTTGCTAGAGGGTAGGGATGCCATCCAGAGGGACCTGGACAGGCTGCAGAGGTGGGCCCAGGTCAACCTCATGAAATTCAACAAGGCCAAGTGTAAGGTCCTGCACCTGGGTAGGCACAATCCCAAGCATAAATATAGGCTGGGTGGGGAATGGCTGAGAACAGCCCTGAGGAAAAGGACCTTGAGGTCTGGGTTGATGAAAAGCTCAACATGAGCCTGCAGTGTGCATTCACAGCCCAGACAGCAACCGAGTCCTGGGCTGCATCAAGAGCAGTGTGGCCAGCAGGGCAAGGGAGGGGATTCTGCCCCTTTACTCTGCTCTTGTCAGACCCCATCTGGAGTACTGTGTGCAGTTCTGGAGCCCCCAGCACAGGAAGGACATGGAAGTGTTGGAGCGGGTCCAGAGAAGGCCACAAAGATGATCAGAGGGCTGGAGCAGCTCTGCTATGAGGACAGGCTGAGAGAGTTGGGGCTCTTCAGTCTGGAGAAGAGAAGGCTTCCAGAAGACCTTATAGTAGCCTTCCAGTATCTGAAGGGGGCTTACAGGAAGGCTGGGGAGGGACTATTTACAAGGTCTTGCAATGACAGGACTAAGGGCAATGGGTTTAAACTGGCAGAGGGGAGATTTAGACTAGATGTCAGGAGGAAGTGCTTTCCAGTGAGGGTGGTGAAGCACTGGAACAGTTTGCCCAGGGAGGTTGTGGCTGCTCCCTCCCTGGAGGGGTTCAAGGCCAGGTTGGACAAGGCCTTGAGTGAGCTGTGCTAGCGGGAGGTGTCCCTGCCTATGTCAGGGGGTTGGAACTAGATGATCCTTGAGGTCCCTTCCAACCTTACCATTCTATGATTCTATAATAAATTCTTCTAACTCAACATGTAAGTGAGAATCTATGCACCTTCCGTCCAAGGGTCTCTAAATTTTGGCAATCTGACAGGTTTAATTTTACTATAGGACAAGTCAATCCTTAAAGTAAGAGCATCTTCTGAAAGAGTTTCTGTTATATGCAGGCAGGCATGTGGAAATGTACATTGGGCTTTAAAACTCCCCAGACAGAGCTGTATTTAGCAAAATCATGGTTCTGCCTTCAAAAACTAAAGGAAAAGGCAGCATATTTAACTGCAGGACTAACATTGTACATGTCTATGATAATGCAGTCACTAGGTGAATATTCATGAAACATCATTTTATTACTTACTTTCTGTATCCAAATGGATTATTGCATAATATTTATGCTTATTTTTGTACATTTGCACTAATTTCCCTTCTAGAGTTCAGCCCATCTGTACTGACCAAGACTCGCTGCACTCTTTTTTCATCTGTAAAATGCCCCATTAGCTTTTTCAGTAGGCAGGGGCAATGCTCTGTCCTTTTTTAGCTTCTGGCAAGCAGAGCTTTCTCAGATGCAGTTTAGAGATTGAGTTAGTTGGCTGCAGAACTAATGTGGCTGCATTTACACCTCCTGATAACCCTCTTATTGACTATCCTGTTACTTAGTTCACATCCATTTATTCCCTTGGAAAGAATTCCTCTTAGTCTTCCTCTTAAGCCAGTATATCCTGCAAAACAAAACAAGAATGTATGCTTAAGAAAGGATAGAAGACGAGAGAGAAGTGATGATAGTCATGTACAGTGAGCTTGATAGTTAGTGATTTTAGCCCACTGTAGATTCAATATTACTGCTATTATTATGTATGCATGCTCAGCAGGCCGTGGCATAGCTGGCTGCAGTTACTTATAGATTCACAGATTCACTTAAACCCCCCTTTTTGCCCTCCCTAACACTTCCATTGCTTTTTGAAGGTTGAGCCCTTAGGTTTTTTTTCAGAGCTGCTCCGTGGCTTCCTTAATTCATACCAGTCTCAAAGGACAGTGCATCCCAGATGGGCTCATCTTCATGCTCAGACTGCATTATTTTTTTTTTTCCTTTTCTGCCATACCTGCTTTCCTTCGATCTTGGAGGAGAGAGGCTTGCAGTCTGGAAGTACCTGACTTCAATCCTGCAGTTGTCAGGAGCTGCTATTAGTGTCAAATGATCTTCACTGCCAATAGTTAGAATGAGTTTTATGCTGCATTTTACTAACCATGTGTTAAAAACAGTCTGTTCTATATCAGAGAACTTGACTTGATGTACAAGACATAGCAGTTTGGTGAATACAAAAGCATTTTATTCACTCTACAAATCTATAAATCTGTCCCTCCCGTTGCAGCTACAGTATCATCTTCAAAAGGATTTGAATTCCCAAACTTTCCCTCTGTTCTGTACTGTGAATGGGATAACATGATCTCATGGGTAGACATTCTCCTTTTGAGACTTGCTGGCACAGATCTCTGCTTCCAGCTCCTGAGAAGCCTTGGCTTTGTTTGGCATTTGTAATATACATGTTTCTTTATCATGTGTCTAGGAGGCTTAAAATATTTTTGAACAACTGTTTGTCAAAGCTGTCTAATACAAAGTTTAAAAACCTCCTGTGGTTTGTAGAACAGAAATACAGTAAGGAGAGGCCTGGTATTAGCTAAAGCTTGGTGAGGGCAAAACCTCCCCTGTCACACTATTTAATATTTCCCCGTATAGAGTTACTTGAGACTAAATTGAGATACTGTTTAAGCTTTCTTGGATCTATCTCTGTTTTCACTTTCGTCTCTCTTTAAAACAACGATATACTCTAAGACATCTGACAGATGACAAAGACACAGGCTTCTGCTAAAATCAGTAAGATCAAAGCTGTGCTTTATCAGATGAGAACTGATTCAGAAACAGTCATTTTTGGCACTTAGAGAGCTTAATACTTCTAGACGTTCTAGCTGAGTATTAATTTAACCATCCCTGTGTGACATATGCAGACATAAATTCCAAATACCTTCAAGTAACTAGCCCAATGCAACCTCATCAGCTGCAGAGACTTTTTATCTCCTTAAAACCCATGTAAGGTGGCATGACAGCTGGCCCTAAGAATCTTCTCTGCACTGGTACAACCCCAATGACTTCGTTCTTTGGTGTTCATCACGACATTGGCAGTCCATTTGACAAAGGCCGCCCACACATATTTCTTTTCTTTTTAAATAAATTGAAGCTCGCTGAGGTTTTGGACTGAACTGTTCATCAAACAGAATATTCAACAGATTTTAGCTTTGCAGATCGCTGTAGAAATCCCTCTTTATTCACTAATCTAGTCACAGAGCTTCTGCTCAGTCTTGCCAGTGGTAAAAGCTAACATATTGACTGAAGTGCTTCTTTGGGTGTAAGAGCTACTGCTCACTAATATCACTTTCAAACTGATTGCAAAACATTTAAATGGAAAAAGATATAAAGCAGGTGTCCCTTGGGAGATTTACGTTGCAGTCTAAGCAGATCAATTGAGTCCTGAGAAGAGGAAAGGGGAAATGTCAGCAAAGGAGGTTTGTTAACTCATACCTACTGCTAACTGCATTTTTTTTTTTTTTATCATCTTGGCTATCTTTCAACTTCCCCTTACCCCCTTCTGCCTCTTACTTTCTATATAATGAAGATTGATACTGCCTTGTTTCACAGATTTGTTGTGACACCAGCTACAGTATTAGTGAGATGCTTAGAGAGCACAGAAAAGGATGGTATACCTAGGAACCGTATTTTGGCATAAAGTCTAATTTCCCTGAAACAAGTTAGTTAACCTAGTAACTAGAGACTGGTAGGCCAACTGGTTATGACAAAGACACAGAGCTCTTGTGCTCTTTGTTTACTCCACACTTGACTGTCCCTACTCCGCCCTAGTGCGCGAACATGCCTTCTGGAGAAAAGCGGCACCGATTTTCCATACCATCTATGGAACTCAATTGGCAGAACTCTGTGACAAATCAGGGCAGATTAAAGTCAAGATGGTCAAATTCTGCCATGCTGACATTTGCACACACACAAAAAAATGAATAAAATTGTGGCATTCCTGGGCCCAGAAAATAAAAGAGCAGAATTTGGATCATAGTCACAACCCTCAGATGCAAGAAGGAAGGAATCCTGGCGTTAAAGACAAGGCAAGACTCATTTTTGAGCAGAATGAGGCTGGCTGGCTGCTGGGGCTTTTCTGCTCTGTCGAGGTTGTAATTACAGCATCTCAAAGCTTGCGTGACATTGCTAATTTGAGAGAAAATGGGACATTGATATCTGTAAGAACACTCAGGGTTGGGATTTTGATTATAGACGCCACGTATCAGCAAATCACACCCATGAATATTAAAACCATTTAGTATCTTTATATATGTAATTACATAAATTGTTCAGAAACAAAAGATGGAAGGATGTAAATGACAGCTCTTAAGAAAAATTTAGAGAGTTTAGTCAGATTATGAGATACCTGGAAGTCAAATTTGCCATCAAACTGTGGCATGAAATTATTGAAATGGGAATTATTCAACACTTTCCAAAGCACAACTTTCTTTGCTATGTATCTCCTACCTACAGAGGAATCTTGTGCGTTCAGTGGTGCCCTCCACTTAAGACACGATTGCTGTGATTTGTTACATCCCATTTTATTTCATGTAGCTTTGTATCATGAAAAGATGCAGTTCTTTGTCCTATGGGTTTGGTTGTTGGGTGATTCCTCTGACTTTTGGGAAGGTGTGTGTCATATATATTAGCATAAGAGAGGCAAACATGCCATAAGCACCCATTGAAAATAGTTATTGACTTATGATTTGTGTCAGCTTAATTGTGTGGAAAATATCTTGCTCCTTGGCACAGAATAAGTGTCAAAGTATATATTTTTCCTGCCCACATCAACTCAGAAGGGTGCCTTTCACCTTGTAGTACCACAGTTCCAGTTCTCAGTGAAATTGGAGAGGTGCTGTATGCAGGAAAATAAAAAGACGCGTCCTGGGCAGACCTGTCCGAATCTATCCATCACTCTTAGTCAGCTCTCCAGGTGCTCTGCCTCTTTAGGGTATCTGGGTTCATACAATGGATTTAGTCCTGCAGGCTGCTGAGCTCATCTGTAAAGTGCCCTTTAATATCAGGGTCTTTGGATGTTCATTTGACTGAATTAGCTAATGGCTCATGTGCCAAGTATTGTTATGGGAATGAAAACCACTTCTCTTAGCCTTTAGCTAAGTCCATTCACACCCCCGGGGGCTTAATACCAGCTCTTTCTCAGCAGCAGTGAGAGATAAAGGTGCCTAGCACCTTGCCACACCAGACCTTAAGAATTCATTGTAGTGCTGAGCTTTGTCAATAGCTTAAAAGAGACTAGCGGAGGTTTCTTTCCCCTTACATGTGACAATGCCTCACAGCAGGCATCACAGGAGAAAGCTAAGTACTTATAAATGATGTTACTGGAGGATCTGGAGTTTGGGCACCTTCTGAAATTATTTCTTGTTATAGATAAACTCCCTCACTGACATGCCTAGTACCCCTTGACATCACCTGTGTTCTGGGTCTGTGAATAAAATGAAGATGTTGGTGCTTATCTATCTGTATCTAATTTACAGAAAGCTTGCTGTCAAACTTTCCATGTCCAAGAAATGGTATTGCAGGGATTTGGTGTCCAAATACAAGTGAAGACAGGAGAATTTAAAAAGGTTTCAGCTAATATGGATCAGTATCAAACAGATCACAGAGTCACACAATGTTAGAGGTTGGAAGAGACCTCCAGAGGTCATCGAGCCCAACTCTGTCTCCACCCCCCCACCCCCCCGTTAAAAGCAGGATCACCCAAGATAGTCCACACAGGAATGTATCCGGGTGGGTTTTGAAAGTCTCCAGAGAAGGAGAGTCTATAACCTCTCTGGGCAGCCTGCTCCAGTGATCTGTCACCTCACCTCATGTTGAGGTGAAGTCTTCTATTTTCCAGTTTGTATCCATTGTTCCTCGTCTTATTGCTGCTGACCACTGAAAACAGATTGGCCTCAGCCACTTGATACCCACCCCTCAAATATTTATAGACATTGATCAGATTCCCTCTCAGCCTTTTCCAGACTAAACAGCCCCAGGTCTCTCAGTCTCTCTTCACAGGGAAGATGCTCAAGACCCCTAATTATCCTTGTGGCTTTCCATTGGACCTTGTCTCTCTTTAATTGCAGAGCCCAAAACTGGACACAGCATTGCAGGTGTGGTCTCAGCAGGTCAGAGTAGAGGGGAAGAAAACCTCCCTAGACCTGCTGGTCCCACTTTTCTTGATGCACCCCAGGATATCATTGGCCCTCTTGGCCACAAGGCGCATTGCTGTCCCATGGAGAATTGGCTGAAAGACCTCATGCTTTGTGTATTTCTTTTTCATGTTTATTTCTTAATTATCCTCTTTATTTCCTTGTTTTTGCCTCTCAGACAGGTACGACTTGCTCTTCTTNTCCAAATACAAGTGAAGACAGGAGAATTTAAAAAGGTTTCAGCTAATATGGATCAGTATCAAACAGATCACAGAGTCACACAATGTTAGAGGTTGGAAGAGACCTCCAGAGGTCATCGAGCCCAACTCTGTCTCCACCCCCCCACCCCCCCGTTAAAAGCAGGATCACCCAAGATAGTCCACACAGGAATGTATCCGGGTGGGTTTTGAAAGTCTCCAGAGAAGGAGAGTCTATAACCTCTCTGGGCAGCCTGCTCCAGTGATCTGTCACCTCACCTCATGTTGAGGTGAAGTCTTCTATTTTCCAGTTTGTATCCATTGTTCCTCGTCTTATTGCTGCTGACCACTGAAAACAGATTGGCCTCAGCCACTTGATACCCACCCCTCAAATATTTATAGACATTGATCAGATTCCCTCTCAGCCTTTTCCAGACTAAACAGCCCCAGGTCTCTCAGTCTCTCTTCACAGGGAAGATGCTCAAGACCCCTAATTATCCTTGTGGCTTTCCATTGGACCTTGTCTCTCTTTAATTGCAGAGCCCAAAACTGGACACAGCATTGCAGGTGTGGTCTCAGCAGGTCAGAGTAGAGGGGAAGAAAACCTCCCTAGACCTGCTGGTCCCACTTTTCTTGATGCACCCCAGGATATCATTGGCCCTCTTGGCCACAAGGCGCATTGCTGTCCCATGGAGAATTGGCTGAAAGACCTCATGCTTTGTGTATTTCTTTTTCATGTTTATTTCTTAATTATCCTCTTTATTTCCTTGTTTTTGCCTCTCAGACAGGTACGACTTGCTCTTCTTCAGCCAACATAGTGAGATGGTGAGGATGTCTGGTTACTACTCCAAAATGACAAAGGGTTTGTTATGAAAAGGGTGGTTTCAATGCAAACACTACAGTCCGGGTTTGTTGTTTTTTGTTGTGGTCGTTTGGGATTTTTGGTTGGTTGGTGGGTTTTTTTATCTCCTTTCTCCTCCATCTCTCTCCTTTCCTCTTCATCCCCCATTTTGCCCCATCCTCTTCATCTCCAACTCCATTCTTTTCCTCCCCATCTCAATTCTCTTCCTTTCCATCTCCATTCTCTTCCTCCCCTTCTCCCTCCTATCAGCACCACACCTCCCCTTTTCCACCATATCTGCCCCTTTCTCCTCCTCCCCCCCCCTCCCCATTTCCCTGCTTTCTTCCCCCAAACTCAGAACACCTGGGTTCTGTTGGAGTCTCCTCCCACCCCAGGTGTGAGCACTTTGTCCTCCTTGCCTACTCCCCTTTTAAAACTGCCTCAGGAAAAGCAGAAACCCTAAGCTGTGCCCAACTGGGCAGAGGGATCCTCTTCCTGTCATCACCGGTGAGTCCCCATGGTGTGCGCCGGGTGAAGGGGACAAAGGCCGGGGGGCCTGGTGGCCCCCCGGTTAGGCAGGAATAGGTTTGATCTCCTTTATTTATGTCCTCTTGAGACTCTACTAGAAGCAAGGTGTAAGCATTAAGTATACAAGAGATAGCAAGCAGGGAGGAAGAAAAGTAAAAGAAGTAAACGATAGCGGGGATCAGTATTTTAGTGTATTCCCTCTACAATCTAATAGATACAAATAGAAAAAGCCAGGCACAACATAAATATTTCCTATTATGGATAAACTAAAACCACAATGGAATCTGTCATGCTTGTGATATGAGAGATGGACAATATTCCTAAGCTGTTGCCATGCTGGCACTTGAATGCAGTTTATATTTTGTTTATGGAGCTGAATCAGAAGCCTTTCCCCCCTTCCCTCCTCTCTCTCTCTCCTTTTCTTTTTTTTTTTTTTTTTTTTTTGGGCCCAGCATGTGTAATTCTTCTTCATGGAAGCTCGAATTGGTTGCAGAGCAGCTCAATATTCCATTTATTTTATTTATAAAATAAATTCAAAGCCTGAAAAGATGAAGTAATTGACTTACTGGGATGACAGTTAAACCCACTAAATTTAATCTTATCCTCTCAAGTACAACATATCGCGCTTACAAATTATCACCCCGCACCAGACGGACCTGCTCTCTTCACCTAATCCAAATGGAAATGAAGGCCTCTGTTATTGTATTATCTGACTTTACTATCAGCATTAATCCGGCTTAACTCACTTAATGATGCCACTTGTGGCACTATGAAGGCAGCAAAGAAGTCTATAAACTACTTCCATTAAAATGCAAATCTGGCCCACAGAGAAAATAAGTGACACAAAAGTAGGAGAATTCGGCCATACGCTGTATTAGCCTCTTGCCGCACAGAACTGATACAAGTATAATAACTGATGCTGTGATTATTATTCTGGCTGTGGATTTCCAATGAAAGGAAGCCAGTCTACCACAGAACGTCACAAAAGTGCTCCAACAAGCCAGGGTATTTAATTTCTGAAGAGATTTATATTTTTTGTTGTCAGGAAATGAACAAATACTTATCAATGTAAAAACTGCTATCTTAAATCTTCCTGCCAGGTTTTTCATACTGATATTATTTGCACCCTATAACACAGGAAATGAAAATCTTCTGTGCCTTTCACATCTCCACTGTATCTTAAAATCCTTTAGTAACAGACCTGCTTCTTTCTTTTTTTTTTTTTTTTTTTTTTAACCTCCTTCTGTAAACATAAAAGAAAACTTTTATGGATTAAAAGTAAAGGGAATTACAAATGCCAAAATCCCAACCCCAGATTCCTTCTCCTGAACAATTTCTGTTTGCTGTTAATTTAATTATTTTTAAAAGGGATCCATAACATCTGTTTTATAAAAGAAGCCTGATTTAATTTTAGTGTAAAGCTACTCACATTTACCTCTACCCCTCTCCTCCCATGCACATGCACACATATACTTGTACATCCTGACTGGCTACCCCTTTGTGTAAAAAAATCATTAATGCAAAAGCATTCATTACTAGGAAAAAAAATCCTAGTAAAAACACCAGGATTCTAGTTTCTTCCAGTCTTTCTTGAGTTCAATAGCTTCCTTTGCCTCAATAAACCTAAGACTTCATCTCTGGCTTTGGCACAGAGACAACATGCGTATCTACAGGGAGACGTAGGCACAGAGTCCCTACTGCTTAAATCAACATTTTTCTGTAGGCTTCAATAAAGAAATGTAAAAATTTGGTCTGGCATGTTTTATGTACAAGGTGATAGGTGTGTGATGCCCCTTCACTTTTCCTTGGAAAGCTTATTACTGATAATATTACAAATTAGAGACGGGGCCAAGCTATGCAACTGGGATTCGTGCTTCAGTCTTGCGCACGGGAATTTGATTTAGCTCAGTGTGCTGAGAGGAGCAGCAATGAGATTCAGGTTTGCATTGAGTTTGGATGGTGAATCCCCTCTGAGGCTGAAGAATGTTTTGATCTGGAGTCCTGGCGAGATCTCTGACAAAGACCTATTCTCTCTCATCCCCACCCACGTGCTTACCCCACCCTGAGCATGACTTGTTACTGAGACGGCTGTTCAGCAGCACACGATTTTGCTCTGATGTTACATTGCTGAAATACTGTTATATTGGCTTTTCTCTCACCTTAGGCCCATGCCAGTGTGATCTGATTGCAGCAGGCAATCTACTACAGCACTTCCGTCTGGGATGCTCATGGCTGACCTTAATGTCACCAGCTCTTCGGCTCTGGGCTGCTCAATGCAAATGAAAACATCCAGTTCCAGCCTAGAGCCACGCTCTGTGTGCTTACAGCAAAGGGAGTTTCCACTTAAAAGAAGCCGACAGCTCTGCAGACTTCAGCAGTTTCTCTTTGTAGCCGCTTACGGATTCTGGAAATGTTTGCTGCTTGCAGGGTGAAGTTAACCCCTGGGCACAGCGTATCTGAAAGTCATGTTACAGCCAAACAGATGTGCAATGCTGCACACGCGCTGCTCATTTGGTGGGTTTTGGACCGCTCCTAAATCGCAGAGCATGAGCGAATGCCAGAAGAGAGCCCAGGAAGTGGCTCCTGCAAGCACCTGTCCTTGGATTTTTATTCCCTGTACCAAATCCCTAGCTGGTGCCACACAGTGTGGGCAAATAATTTACTGAGCTTTTCTCAGGGCTTGTTAGGAGGAGGAGATTAATTGCCTGATTTATCAGAGAAGAGTCTCATGTCCTGCACAGCTCTGGTCTGAGGCCCTTACCCTTCCGAGATGTGCAATGCTCCATATGAAAACTAGGTACATGCTAGGGTTTTTTTTTTTCTTACTACAACACAAGAAAACCCACTGGCTTAGCTTGAAATGTCATTTTAAAACAACAGGACTGCTGAACTACATCTCAACATGAATATTATTATTGACATTTAAACACATCTCAACATGAATATTATTATTGACATTTAAACTAGACCTGTTTCAGTTTAGTTGACTTTGCTACAAATTGGTTTAACCTACACAAATGAAGAGAAGTTTTCAAAGGCATGAGGAATTTTAGTGATTTAGAGTACAGCAATCTGTGAAACTTAAACTGCCAGAAATTGTCTTTTCTTTAATAATGTAAGTGAAGTGACACAGGACTGGATTCTCACATTCTGCATTTTATTTTATGCTCATTACAGATGAAGAACAAACAGTTGTCTTTTTTCATTGTCTTATTGGCATTGATACAGGTGTGGTGATCTAGAGATATCTTTTAAATAGACTTGCTAATGTTTTTTGGGGGGACAAGTAAACACATTTGAGGTATTTTTGAGTTCTGAAAAAGAATCACCAAACTTCAACTAAATATCAGGTGATCATTAACTTTAATTTAAATATGTTGATCAGCTAGACCATTAGAGATGTTCTAATTCACACTTGTGGAACAATTAGTGCTTAGCTGGAACTGAGAAATGAGAGAACATTATACTGAAAGAGTAGTCTCTTTGATGAGACTAGATTTTTTTGTTTTTAATCTCTTAGCATTATGAATCTTTGTATCTGATGTTGGATTGTTCAGGTACTGACATGCTGGTTTTGATAATCAGGAATGAGACAACTAAGATAAAGCACCAATTTTTCAGTAATCTGCAGGTGTTTCTGCTCTTCAGCAATTCTTTAAGGCTATTCTCCTCTATGGTCCTTCCTTGGTCTCATCCAGTATGAGTGTGTTTTCATTTTTGTTGTTTGTCTTGTTGTTTCGTTTAAATTTTTTTTTGCATTATCTGAAGTAGATCATGGATTGTGCTTCCTGAGAACCTTCATGTGCTTATTCTCATGACAGTATTCATTACTGAGTTTTGAACAGGCTTTGTATTTGCTTCTGCAGTGTTAGCTTGTCCAAGTCAGTGTTGGTTGGCCCTTGGGCAGTCATCTGGTGAATAAGCACAATTCAAAGGCAGCAGTTGGGGTGATGGTGTAAGGGCATTTATTCCAGAGTAGCTCTGCCTTCCTCTGTAAGTAAACATGCTTACTAATTTTCAAAGATTGTTCCAATAGGGGATTTGTCAACCAGATATAGAGGGTCAGAGAAGGCCTTCTCTTGATCTGGAGTTGCATAGTAGTCAAATGGCTGATTAGAGCATGCCATTTTGCTGAAGAAGTTTCTTTATGGGTTGATGCTCTGCTTGTGTTGGTGAGGGAGAGGCTTTGAAAGAAGTAAGATGACTTTCTATGGGGAATTCCCATAGTGCCTGCACTGACATGCTGGGGTATTTATCTCTGGCAGGGCTTTGCATCATGCTCTTAGAGCACTAAGAACATGTGCAGGGGCAGGTCTAGATTGCTGAAGGTTGTCTATGGTGGTCTACTAAGTTCACCCTATAAATGGAAACATTGTTTTCAGCTGCAGCTTAAAAGTAACAGATGTATTTATTCATTACAGTATTATTTAGTCTTTGACCTGATAGAATAAACAGTAAAATTTCTTTGAAAAGGCTATAGATCATGCTAACCTATTTAGATTTTGTTAGTTTGGGGTTTTTTTTTGGGGGGGTTGTTGTGGGTTTGAGTTTTGGGGTTGGCTTTTTTTCTTGGTTTTTGGTTTTGCTTTGTTTGTTTGTGTCTGTTTTTGTGGGATGGGAAGCATGGAACTGAATAAAAGCAAAAGGTGAAACTTGCAGCTAGAAATTCCAACTGGTCAGCTCTTTCAGTCCTGATTCAGTTTTGACAACTGTCCCTACTTCTGGTCAAACTCTGGAAGAGCTGCTCAGAATGCTTTTAATGGGGAAAATAAACCAAGAAGTTTTAAGCAAAATGAAATATCTTGCCTGTGCTTTCTTTTGTAGTATCATGGCTTTATTGCTTTTCCTCTTACATCCTTAATTTAAAATCATATTCAGCTATTTTTGTATGTGTGTATAAGTAGCTTATGATTTTTCTGGTTTTATTACAGTGTTCAGTATTGAAAGAAATGTTTCTTAGAGACAATATTGGACTTTATTGATCTCTCAAAGTTCTATTTCATAATGTTGAGGGTTTCTTCAAAGAATGGAAATTCCTATTTTTTTCAACTCTATTGCTCACTAAAAATACTGAGCAAAACCAGCAAAAGCCTGTTTCAGGGTGAGATCAGGAATATATGTCTCTACCCAAAAGAGATAGGCTGAATGGTGCTGAATTCAGGAGGGTTAGGGCAAGATACTCTTTTGTTTTTGTCATAAAAAAATATTGACTCTACTTTCATGTAGCTAAGATTTCTGTTCTGTTACTATCTTCTTTTGGCAGATAACTTCTGGGTAGACTCCTGTTCACTGAGTGAAAAGTTGTTCTTCTTTTTTTTTTTTTTTCAAAGGCCACTGGACAAGAGTCAGTGAGTAACAACTTACTGACCTGAGGACCTACACATGCTCAAATAAATGAGCTAGGTGTGAAAGGCTAAAAATCCCATTACCAGACCTTGAGCCATCCTGTTCTTAAGCAATTTTGCAATATTTCTAGGGAAGAAATACATACAAGTTGTGGATTAAGGAACAAATCATATAAACAAGCAGCAAACCACTTCTCTGAAATAAAATTTTCCTGGTTTTGCTTAGCTGCCCTCCTCAGGCTATGAGATGATAGCCTTAAGAGATGTGTGGTCGTTGTGTCCTAGAATGAAATCAAACTAAAAATTTGAGGTGCTGTAAACATTGTTTTACTACCTTGGTGATGATGCCTATCCTGAAGTGTTAAAATGCTTTCAAAGTTCTTCATACAGATCTTGTTCAGGTGACTCCAACCAAATTTTTTTGATCCAACCTCTGGCAAGCCTTCACTTTGCTCACCATGTCTGAAGTTAGCCAACTAGATTCAGAAGGTATCTGTAGTTTAATGTAATGCCCAGACCTTTGGGGAGTTCTGGACTCTCAGCTGTATGTTGCTTCTGAAAACTCCTCAAGCTTTACCCACAGCCCAGTTTTAAGAGCATTTAGAGTGAGGCAAGACAATGTATCCTCTGTACTCTAGGGGAATTAATCTTCAAAGTCCTGTTATTTCTAAAAACATAGTTGATTGGTGTTGGGAGCAACCTGTATTTCCATCCTCTCCTGAGATCCAGTGCTTCATGTACAAAATCCTGAATTCACCTGAACCCATTGGAATTCAGGCCACCTGTGAACAATTTCTCCCCTGTGCTATTAGGGCCCTTCTGAAAAAGGACCTCAAGCTATTTTTTATCTGTCTGGTGTTGCTCAGGTGATATTGCTGCAGAAGTAGATGGGAGAGATAAAAACTGCCAGAGCAATTGCTGGGATTGCCTTTTCAATTAAGCAATTTGAGCAGAGAAGAAGCCTGGCCATGAGTTCAGCCTTGGAGTCACTTACACAGAAATGAGTCAATGGGAGGACAGCTCTGGGGAAAAAAAACAAACTGAACATCGAGTATATATAGAACTAGGTGAAGTCCAGATGAAAACACAGTTTCTACACTTCATCCTGGTGAAAGAGGAAAGCAATGGGATTTTTCTTGGTCACAGATTATTATCCTTTGTAAGCATTAATGTAAGCATTGTTTAAGAAACAAACAAAACAGGAAAAAAATATCTTTTGGAAATGGCAATAATGAAATGTTTTCTGGGTTTTCTTGATTAGCACTTTGAATGCACCATGAGTTGAATAACCCTGCTGATTAACCTAAAATTTAATTAACTGAAGGGGAAAAAAAAAAAATCACTCAGCACTTTAAAAATTTTAACTGCCTTATTATATGACTACTTTTTTTTTTTTTTTAAATATAATATTTTTAAAAACCTTTTTAAGTCTTGTGGAGCTAGGATTTTTTTTCAGGTATTCAGTCCCCTAATTCAATCACATTGATTTCAATAGGGTTTAAATCTCTAGGCACTTCTAAAAATCCCACTAGGCACTTATACATCTTTAAGCACCTAACTACCTCTAAAAGTCTGGCCCTTGATAATTTTAGAAAATGGTCCTTGCTATCATGCAGAGTTTCCTGCTAGCAAACTGGAAAAGTAATTAGCATATAGATGCATCCCTCAGACGGTAGACTGGGTTAAACTGGATTTTTCTACCTTTTAATAACCATTGGAAAACAACAAGGAATTAATTGGTTTTGAAATGTGAACTGATGGAAAAAGTCAAGCTACAGAAAAGTTATTAACTATGCAACACTGAGAGTCCTTAAAACCATCAGTTAATGAAACAAAGGAAAGAATACATTGAGTGAGAATTGATTTAAAAGTGAAGACGACAGATGAAAAAGGAACAGCACTACAATATGATGAAGAAAGGATTTCTTTCCCGGAGGCTCCAGTATTCACTGCTACATCAGTAATAGAGTCAGAACAGTGCTCCAGGGAGCATCTCTGAGGTAACAAGCACCCCTTTACCCTGAGTGATGCTCCAGTGTGCTTTCTGCTCAGGGCAGCTTTACCACAGCCTAGCCATTACAGTGCTATGTGCTCTGGCATATGATAGTGAAATGTCACTTCTGGCATGTTCAATGATACTGTCTAGCTATGCAGCAGCCCACCCCCCTGTTGCCCCTCCAGACATTCAGGGGTGCCAGTAAGGAAGAAGAGAAAAAACTTTGCCACATGGGTGTGGGATGCTTTAATAGTGAGACACGAAACGTTGTTGAAATCTGTGGGAGAAAAATGCTGTGCAAGAAGGAGGATTTATGTTTTTTATTATCCTCAAGGGCAGAATTTGAAATAGCAGCAAGGAAGTGTTGCCTATTCCCAGTTTACAGGAGATATCTTTAATCATATTCTAGCCATAGAAAGAAAGGGCTGCAAGAGGCACTATAAAAACTCTTTCTTGCTTTCATCTTTGTTTTTCCACTCAGCCTCACATGAGAAAGAGAGGAGTCTGCAGCCAGACTGATTCTGGACTGACTAGGATTGTTCTAGCACAAGGGGATAATTATGAAAGACAGATTTCTACTGCAAATACCCCCAGGTTAAATTTTTGGGTTTGAACAGAGCTCTGCTTTCATGATGTAGAGTAAATATTTTTATATGTTGTGTGCAGGGGGAACAAATCTTTGTTTTGGCTTAATTGTGAACATATTCTAATGACATAATTGGAAAAGGAAAAAAAAAAAAAAAAGAAAAGATTGGCAGGAAAAAGCTTTGGGTGGAAGTACAATATTTTAAGTGGTGGAGCTTTGCATTAAATATCCAAGCAAATTGAAACTGAAATACAAAATAAAGCATAGTACTTTGGTAATTGTGCTCTGTTTTTTAGAGTTTCTAAGGCTCTTACAGTATCAAAGAGGAGCCCAAGTGAGGGTCTATCACTCCACGAACAGAGCATGGGATAATTTTCTATCACATGCCTTCAAAAGGGTTCAGTACACCATACAAATCCATGACATTAAATACAATTTAATATTACAGAGCCAAGAATTTTCTTGGAATTCTTTTCTACAGGTGGTATTTATGGGCATGTAATATAGGGAAGGAAATGTTTACCAGGTAGATTGAGCTGTCTTATGATTGGGTAAGGAGAGTGACAGACTCAGTACCATACTGGCCTATTCGCTTTGACCTGTTTGAACACAGCCTCTGTGTGGGCAGCTTGATCTGATCAGAAGTCACAAAAGTGAAATGGATATTCTGCCAAGACATGTGCCAGGATTACCTTTATAAGTTTGATTGCCATCACTGGAGCCTTTTGTATCACAGAGTCCAGAAAAACAGAATCACACAGGATCAAACACTAATTCCATCCACGTGTGTTTACCTATGGCAAGGTGAGAGCTGCCTTGGGTAAAGAGGAGAACAGAATGACAGTGGGTTAACAAAAAAATCTAAATTCTTCTCTCAAACCTGCATAGAAAAAAAATGAAGCCTTCTTAGCTTGCAGTGGTAAGAAGAAAAAAAAAAAAAAAAAAAAAAGCCCAATAGAAGTGATCTTCTTTGTGCTCTCCGGTGTCACTCTTCCTTTTGCTGCTAGGTAAGGAGACCAGCCTGCTCTTGGTGCCACTGAAAGTGAGCCAGCTGGTGCTGCTGCAGTGAACCATGATTCTTTACTTCAGGCTCCCTAAAGCCTGTGCCTCTCCAAGCCTGTGCTCTGCTGCAACAGACATACAGTTCACTAAGGTGCATTTCATCATTAAAGAATGAGATCAGATTGTACTGTCCAGTAGTCAATTGATGCTTGGGTGGAATAGCAATTATCTCATTTTGTAAGTTATGGCTTACTACTGTCATCTACACTATTGAGCAATGCAGTGCAAAAGGAGAAGACCTAACAAGGCTTAGCAGAAGTTCATATTCTACATTTTGGAGGTTTTTCCTCTGGCCAGTCTCAGCTTGTTGGTGCATGGAGAGCATGATCTGGCCTCTGATGTGCTGCTTCCCCATCAACTTCATCCAAAAAGGAACCTACTTATGACCTCTGAGTGTTTTCTGTGTTGTGGACCAAGGTGTGGAAAGCCACTATGATTAGGAAATTCCCTTTCAACATTCCTAGTCCCAACTAAAACACTAATATAGACTCACCCATGATCTGTGGGAAGCAATGTAATAAACGTGAGCTACTGCCCTTATGTAAATCTAACTCCCTATATTGCAAGGTGGTACCTCATACACTCAGGCAGAGGAGCAGAACTCACGTTTCTAGGAGTTAAGACAATCAGCAGCTGAACCCAAAGGAGTTTGAAACTGATGACCAGAAATGTCAGCTCTTCATTTAGTCTATAATCATCTTCCAAATGAGACAGAGATGCATTTCTCAGTTCCTTAATGAAACACAAGTTCTTGTTCTTATGCTGTAGAAACAAAAGCCAGAGGTAGTATTACAGTAGCACTGGGAAGCTTTGTTGTGCAAAGTTTCTCCTTGTGCCTGCCTAAACTGAACAAAAATTTCCAGTGTGAGCCAAATGCCCTTGACTTGCATTCACTTCAGAGAGACAGTTTGGCTTTTATTTCTGAAATATTTTCTCCTGGCCTACATTTAAAAACATAGCTGTTAATTTTAAGGATGTCAAAGCTGCTGAAAGGAATGCTCGTGGAACATCTGCCCTTATGGAAGCTGGTAAAATAAACTGCATTGCTTGTGGACTAAAGAAAATATAGCCAAGGTGATGAACAGGAAGCTTGTAGGTAGAACTGTTGGGAGAGAAACATAATTGGATTCAAGTGTATCTTAATGGTGGTGGCACTCTCCTTTCTGCCTGCCAGCAAGAAGGTTCCAACCTAGTGAAGCACTTGGGGCTGAGTAATGCCTTGGAGATCAATGGCACTAGTTACAGTGTGTAAAACTAAGTACATGTCTAAGAGGTTTATTGGGTTAGAGCCCAGCTGAGTAGCATGTGCATAACACTATATTTGGATTCACTATATGCAGTTCTCAGATCTGTATTGATCTGGATTTTGAAGCCTTCACTGGAGTAACTTTTAAGTTTCTTTTTTATAAACACAAAATGAATTTGATATAGTTGCTCCTTTCACTGAGAGATTTGAAAATATTTTTAAAATATGAATGTATTGATCTTTCACTATGGGGAGAGTAAATAGTAGCAACCCATAAAGCCAGATGAGGAATCTGAAAGTAGATTTTTTTTTTTTTTTTTCCTCCACTCTTCTACAACAACTGAATGGAATTGGATAACAAATTTGTCTTGATCGTATTCCCATCTGCTTTGGGTTCAGTTTCATTAGCTTTCTTGAAAAGGAGCTTCTGTTAGGAAAGTTTATAAAAGCACTGGTGTTTAGTAGGTATTCAAGAATAGTTGAACAAAGTTTATTTTGATTTTGTAACCTGGATTTTCATTCATGGACTTATGCATGCCTGTTCTTCTTTCTGTGAAAATATCTCGTTACCTGTATTGCTTAGTCAGATTTAAAGCTTCTAAATGACACACTGAGCATGTATTAGTTACTGCAAACTTTCACAGCAATCAATTAACATAAATTAGGATCTGTTCACATCTAGCACAGGAATGTATAGAGAGGCAAAAGTCTGCAAGTATGTGACTAAAGTTTTATTATAGCTATTGCTACTGAATTGGTTTGAATTTAGAGAGGGAAACATAAAGGGAGGCATAAGGAAAAAAAAAACCTTTAAAACATTAAAATAACAAAGACTGCAAGACTCACTGATTATGTGTGGAAAGAATAGCTGTAGCCACTTTAAACAGGACAATAATATATAGGGAAAAGAACAGTAATGCTAACCATTAAGCACTGGGCTTAGGAAGAAGATTCTCTCATAAGCAAGTTATTGCATAATTCTCTGTTATGGGAGTTTCACACCTTCCTCTGAAACATCTGGTGCTAGGAATGTAATAAAACACTAAATGAATTTCTGACCTGATGTGGCATGACAATCAATATAATTCTTTTATTAGCTAGCTCTAGTCTTAAGAACTTGTCATAGTAACAGCACACAGCTTTGCAGAATGCTAACTTATGATCAAACATTCAATTTATTTTTAAAACTGAATCTTTCCTGTCTTATTGCACATTTCCTCAGGTCTGGGGAGATTAATTCAGCATGCTGCACCACCTACCATTGGAAAAAACAGAGGCTCTTGCAGTTGATTAACACCTAATCTATGCTATGTAGGAAAACTGTAGTGGTACAAGGCAGCTGAGCTGAGAACAAAATTGCTTTAGACCAAGTAGCAACCTATGATTCAGATAGAGGGTCTCCAGCCATGTCTCCTTCCCCTAAGCAATATTCTACTGCAGTGGTTTGTTTTTTTTTTTGCACCCTACTATCTCTCAGTCCCTTCTAGCATCACATGTCAAAATATAATTTTCAATCATCCAATGGATATTTCTGTAAACCTAGTCTGGGAGTACAGTGTTCATCAGGCCACAAATCAAAAGCTACTGCACATGCATTGGACAAGAATTCAGTGTCAGCCTGAATTGCTGGCATAGGACTGATTGCATGGTGCAGGAGATTTTCATCTCCTGAAGATGCTTTGTGCCCCTACCCTTCTAGAAACACTGGACTCCCGATGTGAGCAGGTCTAGGCTGTTGGAGAAAAGTCCAAGTCATCCCAAAATGGCCTTGAGGGTCTCAGGGGCAGTTCACAATGGGAATTCAAAGGCTCTTTCATGAGGACTATATCCCAGTGAGGTCTCATTAACGTCAAGCATAAAACTACCTGTTTGTTTCAGTCAGATTAAAATTGTATCAATCTTGAATGCCTGGAAACTCCTAGCTCTGAAATGATGCCCCTGCTGAGAAACTCTGAAGAGTGCAGCACTGTGAACGATTCCTTCACCCCTTCAGACTGAAGCTATGCTGCAAAGCAATGCATTTTGATAGCATGGCTCACAGCTCTCAGAGCAGCCTGAATGGTTTTTCCCACAGAGTGCAGCAAAGTGTTAATATGATAGCTCTGTGGCTTTGAATCACAAACATGCTTTAAGGTACACCAGAAGTATTGAATCAAATGTAAATATCTTATACGATTAAAGGAAACATGCTTATGCATCAGAGGGACTTCTTTTGTGCTGGGTAGTACACAAAACTCGATGAGGTTTTAACAGCCATATTTTCATGCAAATGGACTGTAGCCAGTCTGAAGATATTTCAGGAATCCCAAACTTTATGCACCACCTCTGAAGTTGTGTTCCTATAGAATACTATTTAATTTGTCATTAATTAGTAAATTACTGTGTGAAAGCCAGCAAACGATCTTGGTTGAATTGACCAACACAAAGAATATTCTTCTGGAAACCAGCTGAAATTCTTACTGCTGGGCAATTTCCATGAAAATAGAGCAGCCTTTTGAAGCCTGTATTTTTAAACAAGAATAAAATGGTGCCAAAAGATGGCAAATAAAAAGGAAAAAAAAAAATCCTAAGTAAAAGACATAGTCAAGAAAATCCCAACTGCCCCAACAAGATAAAAAGACTTTTTTTTTTTTTTTGCAAGGAACTACTTGAAACTGGAATTTATTTGGAACTATTTAGAAGATAGAAGTAAGTGTAAATCCCTTCTCATTGCATCTCCTGGAAGTCGGGGTAGATTTTGTTGTATGAAATCTTTTCCTCTTTGAAAGTCAATGACTGGGAAGGGGGGCAGTGGGGAGGGGAAGACTTGGCAGACTGCCACCGTCGTCTTTCATTATTTCCTATGTTACACGTACCATATAAATCTACATTTGCTTGCTTTACCACCCCGTATGTCAGTGCAGGAGTGATTGTTATTTTATTGTTATAAATAATATATGCGCATTTAGAGACATTTCAAATATTTAGCTGCCTTGAATCCTCACTTTTGCATACTTTCCCCTCCTTACACTTACCCCCTGCCTTCGCTTCTGCTACCAAGTCAAAATAAAAGTCTCCCCCATCTCTATCTCCCATTGTTTTTTCCATGGTTGATTGAATGGTGTGCTAGGTTCAGTGAACTTGGTCTTGGCTAGTGCCCCACCCAGAAACAACCTTCCCTTCTATATGAATTAACATATGAAAGCTGCTAATGTCATTTTACTACAGCTCTGCTTCATGTTTCAGAATTGTAAGTGGCATCGTGCAGCCCACGTTTGTCTGGTTTCAGAGAAGAATCCTTCTCCCTCTTCTCTATTTCTTCTTTTCACCCTACATTTCAGTGAAAAATACTGTCTCCTTCCTTTTATTTGCTAGGTATCTGCCTGCCCTTCAATAAATATTGGCCACTTCAGATATGAAAACAATTTTCAATCTGGGGTTCTGATGTGTTAGAAATATTACTGGTTCATGTGGGACCTGTCATCTGAGGATGAAATTGGTTGTTGCAGGCTGATTTAGAGCAATGGAATGAGCTGGTCTCTTGGAACTTCAGAATAGTAGGAGTCTCTTCAGAGTTTCAAACAGAAACAACAGTGAAGGACAGAGTCTAGTGGGGTATAATTTTTAAATGATACTGACTGATGTCACTTGCTAATTGTCCTCAAACCTGGTCATGTATAAATATAAACTATTTTTATATATTGAATATATTGCCAAGCATATATGAATATGTTATTGTGAATTTGACACATTAAAAACGAATTTGCTCTTTATAGTAGCTTTTGTTTGATTGTTAAAAGAGATTCTTTGTTGTAATTTCCAGCAAACAGCCAACTAGCATAGGTACAAAACCTCGCTCTGCACCACCACTAAATGCAATCTGCACACACATTAAAGAGTGAACCACTTTTGTGATGTTGAAACAGTAGTTTCGCAAGAACAGGTATAACTTAAATTAGGAAAAGCACTTGCCCCTACAGTCAGGTACATTTGTTAGATTTAGTCAGAAAATATACACTAAAATTTTATTTTTACCATGTTTATTCTGAATAAATCTTGATAAGAAACTATGAATGTTAATGGCTACTATTGTTCAGCTCAACAGCAGGAAATGCAACATGATTGCTTTTACTGGGTGTGTGGGAGAGGGGACACTTCGTTTCCTAAAAGAAATATTGTTTTTTTCAGTATTTTTATGTTTGTTGTTCCCACAAAAATGGGCCCAAGTGTTTTGAAAGGATTATAAATATGGTTGCAATTTGGCACCGTGAGCTGGTTGCAGTTGCTGTGTGTATCTTTCTCTCTCTGTGCTTGTGTGTGGAATTCGGCCAATTTGAACTCGGAGTTGGTCACAAGCAGCAAAACGGCTTTCAGTTTTCTTTTGTTGTAGCTGCATTCTCTAGAAGGTGAAATCTTTCAGGCTCTAATTCAAGGTACTGTATGGTCTTCTGAGAAGATAAATCATCAAGAAGCAGTGTCTTGCTTGTGAATACTTAAGACTTTGCAGTTACACTCATTTGGTCCTCAAGAAATAAGTTTCATCCTTCTAGGTCTTGGTTAAGCCAAGGCACATATTAAGTTTCTTTCATCTTTAGCGTTTTGATGACCTCAAGGAAAGAAGCGTTTAAGAGAAAAATGGAATCTACTGCACTGAGGAGTTGTCAACATGGCATGTGTGTTTAACCAGGAAAGGCTTTCCTCACTAGCGTCTGGAGTGACCAGGTGTAAGGGCATAGTCTTGCATTTGGGTTTATGCATCACCACAGCTTATTTTAAATACTATGAAGCAGTCTGGCATAGGCAAAACCTGTATTGTTTATCACAGAACTGCATCTTTTATTACTTGGCTACATAAGTATCTGAGAAATGATAGGCTCGGTCATGAGACAGGTGCCCATTTTCCATAGCAAGCCAAACACTGCCCATTCTTGCTGCTGTTAGGCAGAGCTGAGGTTACAAAGCCAAAGAGTTTCTGAAAACAGCAAACAAAACTGTCAGGCTGTACTGAGATCCTGATGGAGCCAGTACGAACTGCAGGTTTGTGTAGGCAACTGCCTCACCTGTTTTCCAAATCTTTACAAATGTGCTTGCTGCCAGAGTATCTGGGTGTTCATCTTTATGTTACATTTTGGCTTCTTGCAGTTATTAAAGAAAATGTATATTATCACTTGGAATGAAATATATACACATACAGCAAGAGTATAAGGAGTGAAATATACGTGTGAGTATATAGCACCTACTGAAACAAACAAGCAAAAAGGAATGTTTTGAGACATTTGACAGTGTTAATATTGATTACTGAATAGATTAAGAGACAGCCACAAGAGGTTTTGTCAGGAGATCAAACTTTACCTGTGTGACAGTGTTAATAGTATGAGACATGAACATTTATCAACAAAACAGTTTCAGCTGCTTGGGAGAAAGCATTGCATCTCCAAAGTGTTTTGTCATACAGCTTCTTCCACCTAACAAATCATGGTGTTATGCTGAAACTTGCTCATGGTGAGGAAAAGAATGTTTCCAGCAGGAGGCTGTATCAGTAAGCTGCTTAAGGAATTCCTTGAATACATTTTTACTGTGCATAGTTATCATATTACTGATAGAAAGCTGACAAGGACATTAGAACAAGGTGGACAGGATTGTTGGCCCATTTGGCCCATCTTGTCTCATGCAGTATGTGACCATGCTAGGCTTTACATGGGAATATAAAACCTCAGTGTAGAAGTCATCTTCTGATATATATTCTTCCAACTGTAATTACTCTGTAAACTCAGAGGTGTGAATGTGAGACCTATGTAGACAAAACCCTGTATGACTGGTAAGCCTAACATAAGCAGAAGAGCCATTCCATATACACCCAAAGAGCTGGTCCAGATATATGTCAAAATCGATGGTGAACACCTCTAGGTTTGATTAATGTGAGGATTAACTGAAGCTCTTGTCCTATGCTTCTGTTTCAGTCCACAGGTGTGCTTTTCGGTCTAGATTGCAACATCTGTGTTAGTCATGAAGAAAAAAAAACAATCTTCATTTTCTATGTCTTGTTGATGTCACTCAATGGGTATTCCAACAGAATAAAGCAAATTTCAATATCTACAAAATAATTGTTATTACATGACCCGTAGTCAGGGATGCTTAGGAAGCAGTACATTTGCATTCTGGTCCATATCCAGCTCCCCTTCCAATCAGAAGGAATGCAAGGAACTTTCCCCTTACTGTTAGCTCCTGATTCAAGGGTGAGAGAAAAACAACTACTCCTAGAAAGTGCTGTAGATGTGACATCAAAAGAGAAGCAGCATGTCAGCTAAGGCATAAAGTAAACATGGAAAAGGATTGCAGAAGATGCAGATAATTCGGATAGATACCTGGCTGGTGGTCACAACCCAACTGCTAAAGGTTTAGAGCTGTCTCATGAAAGTGGTGATTGTTCGTTGCTTTTACCAAAATACAACTTGCAATTCTTTTTTCAGCATCCAGCTCAAGAGTTAGGACCTGAAAGCCAGCCTGTGATTTGCTGGCACCACTGGTTTTATGGAGTTGAAAACCAGTTGCTCAGAACTCATAGGTTGGACTCTATGATCTCGAAGGTCTTTTCCAACCTGGTTAATTCTGTGATTCTGTGAATCTGTAATATGAGATTGAGTTTTTCTGTCCTGTTCAGAGAAAGGGCAGTTTGTTCACACTCTGAGCACTCAAATATTTTAAGGAATCCAGAGCAACTAAATATTCCAAAGTTTATGCATTGAATCATAGAATCATAGCAT
Source organism: Ramphastos sulfuratus (assembly GCA_013399055.1). Taxonomy (NCBI): domain Eukaryota; kingdom Metazoa; phylum Chordata; class Aves; order Piciformes; family Ramphastidae; genus Ramphastos; species Ramphastos sulfuratus. Next base: position 290,892 of record WBNM01034045.1, read on the forward strand.
GGTAAGGTTGGAAGGGACCTCTAGGATTATCTAGTTCCAATCCCCTGCCATAGGCAAGGACCCCTCCCACTAGTATAGGTCACTCAAGGCCACATCCAACCTGGCCTTGAACACCTCCAGGGAGGGAGCAGCCACAACCTCCCTGGGCAACCCATTCCAGTGCCTCACCAATGTGCCTTTTAAAATAACTTTATGCTCACCAGAGTATGTACACACTCTGGATCTGTACAGATTAACATAAATAATAAAACTATAAATGGCCAGGAATGTAACTTGGTTTGGTATATGTACTACTGTTTGATGACATTTTCTTACTGATAAATTTCATTATTTAAGATAATCTCAAGACAGATGACATTTGGGGAATACTATAAAGAGGTCTCTGACTCCCTGATATTACCCCAAACAGAAAAAGCTGGAGCAACAGACTTGGACTTCAAACTATCAAAATTGTTGGCATTTTGAAATGACAGTTTGGTTCTGATTAAAAAGTTCAGCATTTTCTTATTTATTCTAACATTGTCAAAAGATTATTTTTCAGATTTTTTTTTAATATCTTGCATTTTGTCTTTCTGTCCAAAACTGCATTTCAAATGATTTTAAAATAATTTTATTTGCTGTCCTACTTTTGACCAGTCTTAGTCCACGCATCTTACTTTACAGTTTAACTGAGCTGTGTCCTACAGAAAGGATCTTTACTGAAAATTAATGCTGAGTCTATTTGCTATATAAGAAATACCAACAGCTGTCAAAAGCAGAGTGAAGCAAAAGTGGAGAAAAAAGACAGTAATTGTCTTATAAGAGTGCCTCATGGTAATTCAAGAAACATTCTGGAAATTCCACCTCAGTGGGGTATGAAATAAAACCCACATTATGATGGATTGGAAAAACCTGGGGTGGCCCAAAGCTACTTTCTCTAGGGTGATTTCTTCCTTTTTTTTTTTGTTTTTTTTTTTTTTTCTTTTTTTTCCCCCTTTTTTTTTTTTTTGATAGCTTCTCTAACTCTAAAAAGAGTAGGGGAAAAATTGAGACAGGAAAATATATGGGCATGATACAGAAAAAAGAAAAAGAAAGGGGAGAGGGGGGGAAGTCTTTTGCAATATCAGATAATCTTGAAATACAATAATATATCTTGCAGACCTGTGAGATCTATAGCAGGCTTATAACTGATCAATTTTCCACCCAGGTTTACAAGAAAAATAAAGGCTGTTGTACTTCATAAATCAACATTTCTTAAGGTACTTGTATGTTTCATCTCTCCTGAAGGTTAGTGATTTTAAAAGGAAGCTATAAAAATCAGGACAGTCAATGAAACTGAGGCATACTACTCAAGGAGTACTTGCAGGGCCATGTGTATAAAAAGATAGTACACAAGTGCTATATACTTGGTAACCATAATGAGGTTGTGAATTTCATTATCTAACAAATGGCGAATGTCTACAAGAGTAGTAAAGTATTTTTGTGCCATGTTTTTGACACTCATTTACAGTTTTGTTTTCAGAGCTCTGAATACACCTAAGCCTTAGAAAGTAAGTCTATGTGTCTCTTTTGAACTGGCTACCATGAAGAGTTTTCTCTGACTTTACAGTGAAGTCAATAGATTGGAAGGATATAGATATTAATACCAACCATGGTAGAGCTAGATCATGATTGAACTCAATGGTCTTCAAGATCTTTTCCAACTGAAACAATTCTTTGATTCTATGACCTATGAAGCTTCCATAAACAGCAATAGTGACTTTGCAGTCACTAGATGTATGTATTTTTGACCCAGTCATTACAAATCACTAGAACAAGTCAATAGATTGTTACAATTTTTTGGGAAAACTGAACAGTCCAGATCTTTAAACCTATATCCAGGTATGGTACTCAAAAGTTCTCTTGTCTATTCTTTCAATTGGGGTGGTCAGAAGGATTAGGAGGGTTACTGAGGCAATAAAAACCAGCTCTAACTCTGCTTTACCTGAGACACCTGCAGGTGTGCAGCAATCCCAAATGTATTGTGTACAGTTCTGGAGCNTTTACTTCTCTCCTTACAGAACGCTGAGACTGTATCTGTCAGTTATGGCTGACTCTACTACCTGGTGGACCTTTTCAGAATTCAAAGTTTAGTGGGAAATATACTATCCTCAGTCTCTCAATGAAGGCGAGACTGCAACATCTGTCTGTTTGGTTATTGTACAGTGCTCTTTGCTGAAGGTCAGTGCTGAAGCTCCTAATTTGCGGTAGCTGCAGCAGTGTCTGATTTCACAGCAGGTCAGAAATCCCTATCTGAGATCCTCAAGGCTCACCACCTAGCTTAGCTGGGGATCTAAAGCAGCAGGAGCTTGATTTGCCCATCATTCAGCAAGGCAGAGCTGTGCATAAGCCCATAGCCTTCAATCACCAATTCTTTTTCTAATCCACTTGCTCATATTGCCTCCTTCATTTGGCTTTTGCATTTTGTTCCCTTCATTGTATTAAAGTGTTAACAGTTGTAGAGACATCAGTCAGTCATGGTCATGTGCTTGCTGCATGCACAAAGAGGTTTAATAAAAAATTTGGTGAAGTAAAATGGACTTGCAAGATTGGGCACCATACTAGGTTCTGTATGTGCATTTTAAGTTCCAGGCACTACAATATCTGGCTTTTGCATCTCCATGTTTACCTTTTCTGTATTTATTTAGACACTTAAGTAACACTTGTGATAAATTTTGTCTTTCAATCTCCCAAAACAACGCCCTTTCAGGTTCAGCACCCAATCACCCTGAGTCTCCTTCTGCCTTCCTTTCTTGTAATCTTACTTCCTCTGGTTGTTTGGTGGGTGTTTTTGGTGGGGAGTGGCATGGTGTGGGTTACGTTTTGGTTTTTTGTTAGTTTTTTTCACATCGTGAAAGTTCTCTTGTATGTCTATTTAGCTAATTTCCTAATCTCTTCTCCTGAGTTTCCTGGAAGCCATTCATACTCAGTAAGCTCTGAGCCCCTAACTCCACTATGCATACTAAATTGAAGGGGTGGGGTAAGTGACTCTTTAGCTTGCTGACAGTAAAATACTAGATGTACTCTCTTTCTCCTGCAGAAAAGGCCAGACAGATTGCTAGCAGTGTTCTGTTGGCCTGGATGCTTCTTACCATCCCTGCAGCAAGTCCTGGAAGGCACAGTGGGCTGCCAAGGCTTTCAGAGGCACAAATCTCTGGATTCCCAAGCAGCTCACTGCCAGGATCAGTTGCTCGCTCTCAGTTGCAACTGAAGTTTGAAGACAAAATTATGTTTTCACATGAGAGGAAAATATACCTGACAGTTTTGAAGATAGATGCAGCTGTGCAATGCAACTAAGGCAGCCTTGTAAAGTTGCTTTGCAGTATTGACAGCCAGTCTGTCTTGCTGCTTAATCCAAAGATTTCTACAGTTAGATTACATTGCCAGAAAGAGGAAATCAGCACTTGAAGTGCATTATCTTCTTTTAAGACTGTCCTCAGGGCACTTACTCATTATCCTGGAATAAAACAAATGAAAGATTTCTGTTTAAAAATATTGTTCAAGCCACTTAGAATCCCTAGAGCCGACTATTTTACATTTTTGTGGGTTGATAAAATAAAAACAGCAATTAGTTTACATGTACTTATCATTTATGGTTCTTTCTTTCTCTTTGCAGCTCATTTTGAATACTATAATCCTGACAGATTAACTTTCCTACTACAAAAATCATTACTATTTCTTGGAAGTATGAATGAAATAGAAGTGCATGTGTTCACTGTGACTGGTGGAAGGAAATCTTATTCTGCTAGATAGCATTTTAAGCTGAACCGGTCATAAAAAAACTCCACCTAAACAAAAAATAAACAAGCAAAACCAAACCAAGAAAACCCAAAGCCAAACCAAACAAGCTGTAGACAAATATGCTTGTGTATCTTTGCTTGTCTGTGTATAGACCACTTCTTCATGAGGTATCTGGCCCATTTTAACTAAATCTGAGAGAGAATCAATCTTCCTTGAAGGTCAGGGAAAATATGTAGTGTGACAGAGGGAAAAACCCCACAAATACACTAGTAGGGATAGTGTCTGCTGGGGACTGCAGAACACCAGAGAACTCAGAAAGAGCAGAGAACTCATTGGCTTATCTACACAGCATGTCTGAGCAGATTCATGGCATCCTCCTTTCTAGCTCTGGTGGGCAGTGACAGTGGGCCTGCAACTTTAATATGTTTTCTAGCTGTTGCTCTTCCTACTTTGCTTTATGTTGAATTTCAGGGGAGAACGGGAAAGAGCACACACCTGTTGGGTGAGCAAGCACATTTGAAGCAGTCCAGTTTGTGTGTGAAGCAAACTGGAAGGATATTGCTCTCAGCTGAATGGTGAGGTGGCCAGCATGGGTAGGCAGAGCTGAATGTGTTGTGTGATATGGGAGCCTGTGCATGCCAAGTGCAGCTGTGCTTGGAGATCTTCAGCCTCTCTCCCATGGTAAAACTGCAGCTGATGCAGGGCCAGGGTACAAACACTGCTTGTGCTGATAGTTCTTGGCCTTTCTGAATGGTAAAATTTGCATTCCCTTCTTGGACAGCATTGTATATAACTTTCCCATTGAATATGCCTGGGCTATTTTCGTTTTGTAATTGCTGTCCTTACAAATTTACTATTTGTCATTTTGCCTGCACTAGTAAGTTTGACCACAAAATGTCCAAAGCCTTTGTAGCCTATTTTACAGAGGATTATTTCAGACCTAGATACAATATTTGGGATCTGCAGAGAAAGATATGGCTTTCAAGAGACATCCTGACACTGACTTGGCATCCGTGTCCCACCTGCTGAATGCCAGTGGGATCCTGTCCATTGCTTTCACAGGCTTTGGATCCCACCCAGAGCATTCTCAAAGACAGGTGGTTACTGCGAGTATGGGCTGGATTAGGAAATCACAAACACTTTTGAGAGAGGTTTTCCTCTTTCATCACAATGTAATTTTTGTCAGTGTTATCTGAACAGCTCAAACAACTGCTGCTCTGGAAAGCAGAAAGTTTAAATCACTCTGTACAGTAATTTGTGCTACGTTCCCAAATTCAGTTTTCATACAGTAATGCCTCCTAAATCATATTAAAACTCCATCACAAACCTTACTAATTATCAGAAAATTAAACAGGAGTTTTCTTTCAGAGTTTACTTTGTATTACTCTAATTTCTTTGAAAACCTAGGACACGTTTCTAAAACCCTTATACAATTCCCTAGCATCGTGATGGTTCCTATCTGTTGCTGTCTTTTTCAACTTTGATATTGGGGTTCTGCAGCAGTTTTCGTTGTTTTTTTTCTTCCTCTTTAACAAGAATCAAAACCTCAATGCCTGTTTTGCTTTACCTGTGTATTTTTATTTCCAAATAGTGAGAAAATGGCTTTATCTTTTTCTTATGCAGAGTGTGTGTGTGTGTGTGTGTGTGTGTGTGTGTGTGTGTTCAAAGACTGTCATGTTTTTGGCTAAAGTTCCTAGCAAACT
>WBNM01034045.1:296406-336218 GCA_013399055.1 Ramphastos sulfuratus
CCCCCGCCATTTTGACTGTTCATCATCTTAATCAGCTGCTGCTTATTTTCACCAATATCACAGTCTTTTTCTCTAACAAAGCATATATTCATAGATATCCTACTTATTCTACTGATCACCTTGGGTACTTACCAACACTTGCTCCTGCTGTCATTTCCTCACTCACATAACCTGGGAGAAATCCCTCTACCAGATCCCACATGGCTCCATGAGCCATGTCCAGCTCTGCAAGGTGGACTTCCTAACTGCCAGAAAGATTCAAATCAGCATCAGCTACTTAAAGCACCATGTACTCCTGTTGTAGTTTTTACCCTGGTGAGTACTGCAAGTTGAACAATACCGTGGTTGTGAATTGTTGTCTAGCTTGCAGCCTTATTTCTCATTCTTGGCTTGTGTCCTAGAACGGGATCCAGAGCAGTCGCTGACTACAGCGATACAAAAGAAAACACACCACCAGTGAAAACAGTTGCACAATCTGCCTTCAAGCACACTGCTCCTATTGTATGTTTCTGCTGATCTGCCCCCCAAAATACAGGTAATTTAAATCCCTTGGGACTGAAAGTTAAAAACAAACAAGCAATCAAAATGTTGAATTACTTACAACCTCTTCTGTTTTGAAGAAAGAAGAAACATAGAGGAAAAGTCTTTGATATACTTAAGTGTTCTTGAGTTTAAGAACCTTATCTGAGAAGCACTTAAAATTCTTCATAGCCCTTAATGTCTCCTCCAACTGAAGTCTTAGTAAAACTCTACCCAGCACTCATCTCACCTCTTACCTCCTCTCAAGAGGACACCAGACCTCTGGGCAAAGGAGATTACTGCTTGCAAGTGAGGCAATTTTCTCCAAAATTTGTGCCTGAAAGAACCTTGAGGATTTGGTTGTAAGCCCTGTTTCTGATACTCTTTAATGAACTTCAGTAACTATGGCAGCCATCTGGCCAGGAGCTTTTTTCTAGAACTATTGATGGATATCCTTAATTAGGAATAGCACAATGGACCTCTAAATAATAATTAGGAATGATACAATGGACCTCTAAAAGAAACCTGGGTTTCCTAGAAATCTGGATGGTTGGTCTCATGGAAGCACAGAAAGACTTTTCAGCTCCCCAGACAAAGGGTGATGTGTCCCCTTCTGTCTCACCAATCCAGAAGGAAAACAAGAAAGGGAAGGAAGTAGAGTCCCACTGAAGACAGAATTTTGTTTAGAAATGATCTTCAGGAGATGGCAAAGGGATATAATAGTTATACCTAGTTATCAATGTAAATGAGAGCGACACATACAGATTTCTAAAGTATTATTGTTATGCTATTTTAAGTACAAAAGTAGCCAGATGTGAGACTAAGAACAATGTGCAGAGGTGATGGAAGCAGAAGTTGCATAGAACATTATTCTTTTCAGGTAATTAAAAGCCATAAGACATTACACCTCAAGACAAAGGCACAGTTAGAAAAAGGAGAGAAATTGCAGCAAAATTAAAAGACATGTTAAAGAAACATATTCTAAAGGAAAATATGGACACTGAAATGTACCAAAGAGGAAAAGCAAGCAATGAAAATAGGATAGACAGGTTAAAAAGAAGGAAAAGCATGAAATAAAATGAAATTAGATTCAGACTGAATGGCTGGCTACTCTGACACTCAGTTTGATGCCACCTTTTTTTCTGTGATCAGTGTAAATACACTGGCCTTTCACTTGTACATACTCTGCTGGACATGTTGTCTGCCGCTATATTTAATGACGGCAAGCTCATTGTGTGAGGATTTTTCTGAATGGGGAAGAATGGCAGAATGGAACTCTCAGGCTTAAGCCACTGCCACTTACCTTTCTGCTTAGATCATGTGTGGTGCACAAGAACAAAGGTGGGTGGGTTGGTTGGTTGTTGCTGTTGGTTTTTTTTTGTTTGGGTTTTTTGTTGTTGTTGTTTTGTTTTGTTTTTTTGTTTGGTTTGTTTTTTTTTTCTGCAATGAAATTATTTTTTCCCTCTCCAATTGAGACAGATTTAGAGAGATTATGGTAGTTTCAGGCTTCCTCCCTGACCCCCAAACCCATGCATCTAATAGAAGACAAGGTGGGATAGCCAGTATTAAAAATAGATATAGGTTTTGTATATAGGATCTGGGAACGATGCTGTGTTTTCATTGTGTAGATGATTACTTCTCTGCCATCAGGTCTTGCCTCATCACCGAGGGTTTGGTGAATGAATGCAAGCCTATTTTCTCTGTTTCCAGCTGCAGTCCTACACTTGGGAAGGACAATGTGTTGCTCAGATCATTTGCCCGGGGTTAGCAGCGATTCCTTGTTCTTCTGCCAGCTGCCCGTGCAACCACAGGCAAATCCTTTTACCTCTCTGGAGCTCGTGTCTGAGGCAGCACATCTAACCGGCTACTGTAGGAGCAAAAGTATCAAAGCTTCTTGAATACAGGGCTAAGGAGGTGTCAAGTGCATTTAGCCTCACCCACCTAAAACTCTCAGCAGCACTTGAAGGTGTTGCAGCAACTGAAAAGGTAGCAGCAAAGCCTAGTTTTCAGCTATTGAAATGTCAGAGACAAGGAGCTGGGGTTAGAGAAGCCCACTGGGCTGCTTGGCTCTGCAAAGTGCTTAATGACCTTTGCAATGTCCCTTGCTGTGCACTCGCCTTCCCCCAGCTCATCCACATCTTCTATTGTTCCAGAAACGCCTCTACTTAGCACTAAAGCTGGGCCCAGCGCTTTGTTAGGTCTCTCCCTGGCACTGGCACCGGAGACACTTTGCTTCTATCTTATCTGACCTCCTTGCTTCACGTTTTCTCTCTCGCTTGCATTATTATACCGCAGTTACACTACCTCGGGATCAAAAGAGTCCCTTTCCACACATATGTAAATTCTAAATTGCCTCATCGTTAATCTCAGGAGCGGGCAGCTTTCCATACTGGCCGGCAATCTGTTCCTCTACAGCGCTGTGGTTCAGAGGAGCCCATCACCAGGCAGCGCTTTACCAGCCTCCCTGGGCTGGGCAGGGCAGGGGAGGGAGCCCTGCGCTGTGCCAGATGCCTGTCCGACCCCAGCGTGCTGGGGTGTCGGCTCTCGCAGACGTGCAGAGGTGATCAACAAAGGTTATTGCCTTTTAGAGAGGTGTGATGGGAAAACTCTAAAGTCACCCGCTCTGTGCACTGCAGTTTGCCTGGTTCGCCTGCTTATCTGATTTCAGATGTCTTCTGCCACCGAAAGTTTCCGTGCAGCCAGCCCGGGGGACTATTGCTGTATTGCCTTAAAGTTCCTATTTGTGTGCTCCTGTTACAGAGAATATCAATTAAAGTGACTGTTCACATGCATTTTCATGTGCTGCGTGCTTATATATCAGTGTACCTAACAGGAGAGCACGACAAGCATGTGCTCAGTGACAAATTGAAAAGCAAGGGAATAAATTTGCATTTTCTTTTCTTTTTTTTTTTTTTTTAAAGGCTTGCTTTATTAACATGTGTTTTGTTCAAAACTGAATGGAGAAATCCAGGCGTTCATGTAAAATGTAAGCAACTGAAATGGCTTCAACATTCCTTGGTAGCGATTGAGAAACTGGTAGTGTTTTCGATGTATTTCACAACTGGTTGCCTTGAAAAACTGCTTACTGGTATATACTGTTTACCATTAACTGAGAAAATGATCTGGTGCCTGAATACAGAATTATCGAAAGGGTGTTTATTGTCGTCTTGCTGTCTTCCCTACAATTTAAAAAGGCATAAACCGGCTGAGTAATGGCCTGTTAAAGTGCTGTTTTGATTTTCAGCCACTAGTGAGTGCTCTTGAATAGTTTTTCAAGGCAGAGAGACCTTGAACCCCTCTGAGCTGCAGTCCAAATCTCTGGGTGAATCTGAAGCTGGAGAAAGAACAAGGTTTATAAGGGGGGGATACGCGGTGCCACTGATATAGAAGCAACTTTCCCGAGTGGGGCCACAGCAGCAGATGAAATGGCAGGGACTTGGCATTTTTAAAAATGAAATTACAGCGCTGACAATCTGCAGCTCACAGTCACTTTTATTTCTGTCCACTGCTAATCCTGCTTTAAAATCTCTACACCTTTGTTAGAAGTTTCTATTTCAGCCTACTTGTACTTGCTGTTACTTGTTTTGCGTTGTGTGCATGTGCCAGCTAGCTCCCAGATTTAGCTGCTTATGCATGTTAAATCAACAGCAAATGCTGGGTGTTAGCCTGGGCTGAAGTCTGAGCCCTCTGCAAACAAACATACAGTTGGCTGAAAAGGTAATGGTTTATTTACATTTGGAAGAAACAACTTGCAAATTAGAGAGACACACACAGCTAAAGTTTTTGATGTGCAATTTCACCAAGGGAATTTTTTTTTATGTTGAATGAGGTTTGACATTGTCTTAATATCAACATGAAGATTTTGTATTTACATGCTTGCACAGAGCCTGAGATATTAATTAATTGAAGAAAGACAATTGAAACCTCTAGCAGTATGTGATGATGTTTGTGCACCCAGCAATGGGAGTTTAGAAGATGTAGAAAACATCTCTGAATGTACTAAACTGCTCCTTCTCCTATGGGACAAAAAAAAGCCTGTAAAACTGAATGGTTCAGACATCCAAGTTACTTTTAAAATTCTGCTTAAAAGAAAGAAGCTCTATTGCTTTTGACCCTTAGTTAGTCATCACCAGTTAACTCCAATGCTGATTTTCCCCCACCCCCTCACCCTGTACAATTCATACTCATTGTAATTAATTTTATGGCCTTTTTAGCAAAGGGAGACCTCTACATTTTATGCTACATTGCACAAGCAATTGAAAGTTGCAGATGAAAAAAACCTAAGCACCAAATGTTTAGCAGGTTTTTATTCTATTTTAAATGAGCAACCTATTTAAATCAATTATCAGCTTAAAATGAGCAGCCTGATCTAATTAGTGTTAGCCCCTGGTGGGTTAATGAATGAAAGGGAGGTGCTGGGCAGATGTGCTTTCCCCCAGGATATTCTTTTGCTGACCACATTGACATAGAATCCTTCTAGGTGGGAGAATTTTGTCAAACAAAATTGCTGAAAACAAGAATTGTAAAATGTAGAATTATTAATTCTGTTAGCAGAACAATGTCTTATGTGGCTGGGGGGGTCTTTGCTTTAGCCATATGGGGGATTTTGACAGACTTTTTAAGACAACTTTTGTTAGCGTGAGATAAGTAATTACAAATCCCAAATAAATTACTTTTAGAATTAACATGTGAATTCCTCTCTGTAAGACATGAGAATTAAGCATACTATGGAAAATGCCAACTTAAAATACAAAATGGTCAATGTTACAGATCAGCTTATACCCATTCTTCCTATTCCTCTCTCCCAGTTCTCAGTTCCCCAGCCACTTTAATGTCCTCTGAGCTTTATTCTGTAGCCAATTAGTAAGCTTAATATAGTATATGCAAGCATAAAATATACTAAGTATCATTAAGTGTGGCAAAGGGTGAAAAGGATGCTGTTAATGAATGGTCTTACTTTCTTATCCCTTTAATATGTTTGGTGACTAGTCCACTGTGAGTGCACAGAGGTTTTGAGTTTTTGGAAGATGACATTTCTAGAAACAAGTGCTGAGTTGCTGGTAAATATTACAGTTTGGGTTTGTGCTGGACTTCCAGGTTTCTTTTTCTGGATATGACTTTTTAAAGGGGGTCCTACTGCTTTTCCCTCTTTCCTGGTGTTTTTTCCTGCCCATGTGGGTTCATAAAGAAGAGTGGATGACACCATGAACTGTAAGGTACCTCCAGGAACCCATTTCCTTCTCTCTTCACTGGGAGTTGTATCTCCCCTTTCATGAAATCTGAGTGGTGTCTTGTCTCTCACTTCTACAGATGTGATACTGATTTTCTAGATTCCCATCAGCCTGTTCAGAAATACATTTATGTAGATGTGAGAGGCTATGAAATTTACAAATATTCTCAAATGGCAGCAAAAATATATTGACATTGTGTGCTACTTGTGTACTTCTGTGCTACTTCTAGATCCTCAGCCTCTGCTGAATGAATAATCAAGGCTTCCTAAATTTCTCTGTTTAACTGAGACAAATAAACAGATATTGGCAAGTTATAATGCTGCTGACCAAACTCTGTCGTGTTTGATAGCAGAAAGTCTACTTTAAGTGCAGGATATTTTGAAACAGTCCACACATTATATGAAGTTAAATGGTCTGACAGTCATGAGCTGCTGAGGCTTCAGCAAAAATCACTAGTTTGCTAGAGAACTTTTTTCATTGTGTTGCCCACGTGCCTGTCAGAAAAGAATCATAGAATCATAGAATGGTAAGGTTGGAAGGGACCTCAAAGATCAGCTAGTTCCAACCCCCTGCCATAGACAGGGACACCTCCCACCAGCACAGGTCACTCAAGGCTTCATCCAGCCTGGCCTTGAACACCTCCAGGGAGGGAGCAACCACAACCTCCCTGGGTAACCTGTTCCAGTGTCTCACCAAATGATTTCTAAAAGATGGGTGTGAAGATGTCCTTTTAAAACCTCCAAATAAGTGCATCAGCAGATGTATTAAGAAGTGACTGCATAAGTGGCTGACCCGTGGGCTCTTCCTGGGGCTTCTGTTTCATTTGTACAGGCACTTTCCTGAGATTTCAAATCTTATGTCTTTGTAATTACAAGGTGAATGTTTTCACTAGTACAGAAGAGCTCACAGACAAACTGAATACACGTAATTACACAACATTTATCTGGATGTTGTGAAAACATTTTCTAAGTGACATGGGCATGCTTTGAAAGGGCTAAATAGAGTGTGTCATTTGAAAAATACACGAGAAGTATGTTTGGGATTTTTAAATCAAATGCTGGCTTCAGCTTTTTTTTTTTTTTTTCAGGAGAATATCTACTGACTTTTGGGGAGAGGGAAATGAGGAAAAATAACTTTTGAGTGTTTTTTTTCCTCCTTTTGAAAGTTAAATTAGAACCCAATAGATAATCATAGTTTCACCACGAGTTATTACAATGATTTATTCAATTAACCTCATGAATATAAGACCTATCATTAAATAAGTGAAATTTCAGAGCAACAATTACAACTTTTGCTAACTGGAAGCAATGTAAGTATTAAGTGTTTAAATATCCCAATATTGGAGCATGGTAATTTTTAAACATAATTGCCTCTTTTATTATATTTTGATTAGATTAAAATTAATGCATTATTAAGCCATGATATGTTCTACCATCTAGACCTCTGTATAGACAAAGATAGGAGCTCCCCCCCGCACACACCCTTTTCTCAGGTCTAAATTAATTAAATTCCTTTTAATTATAATTTACTAAAAAGCTCCACTTTTACCACTATTATGTCTTTTGAACTTTGAAATTCAAGAAGGGGGAAAAAAAAGAAAAAAAAAAAAAAAGTGGAGGAAAAAGAAAAGAAACCAAACCCTTAAAATGGTCTTTTGCGGGAGAACTGAACTGTCAGCGAATTCAGGCAAAATTAATTATTTCAGCTTGATAAACCTTTTCATCTATTTGACTCCTTATACAGAAAAGCCAATTAATAATGTCAAACATGCTTTGCCTCCAGGGACCGGTGGGTTGTAATGAGTGTGTTTACTGCGGAGTGGCTATAGCAGAGAGAGCCGCGTGTAGCGGGGCTCTAATCGCGCCACACCTGTCAGGCTGAGTCTCATTATCTGTGTACCAAGGGCAAACCTCATTTTGTCAGGAGTGGTTTTCGAAGAACTAACAACTGCCTGGGGAAGCATACAGGACTGTCGGCCAGTAGACGAGTCACTTAATTACCAATCAGAGCAGCAGAAGTGAATTCCTAATGTTCTTTAGTACCAACCCAGCTAATCACCAGGATGTGCCTCTCACCTTATCAGGGTGCCCGGACTATCCATTCATTTCCAACATGAAGCTAATTCTCCTCTTTCCTCTATGCTCTAATAAGCTACGATGGATGATGTTGCTCAGTACACAGCTATTCATCAAATGAATGTTATCCTGCCAGTGTAACTGATCCGATTGCCTCTTCCTCTTCCAATTAGTGGTTGATAATGGGGTGGCTCTTGGCGAAGGGCTGGTCACCTCTGAGGTGACCTTAGAGCTCTCCCTGAAACCTGCTCACATACATGCAAACACTGCTCTGTAAGATAAACTAAGGGTTGACCTTGGAGTGGATTATATTTCAAAAGCCATGTATACACATTACCTAAGCTCTCAGAACTTCCCCATGGGATAAATAGTATTATCCTTACTTTACATATTGGCAATGGAAACAAACTTCTGGCCTGTGACAAATAAACTGAGTTCTCCACAGTGTGGTGGGAGTGTAGCGTCCTTGTGGGAACTCCTGAAGCACTCTGTGCTGCTGTGGACCCTCCTGCAACTTCAGGGCAGTGGTGTCTTCTCTCTTTCTAGACTCCGTGAGCATCTCTTCAGCACTGCATCTTAGCCTGTTCGTAGCTAAAGCAAATGGGAAATAAGAAATGCAAAAAGCCTATTTTTTTTGCTCCCCAAGAGCTAAGGATACTGGGCTTTCCCTGAGAACAATCGGAGCAGCATCAGTGCAAATACACAATGCCCTGGGGTGCAAGCAGGTGTCAGATCCCTGTTCAGGTGAGCCTACTCACAGCTTTCACTGAGTTTCTCAGATAACCAAAGGCTTCAGGAAGGGGCTGGAGGAGATGGCCACATATTTTCATTATTTCTTTACAGTGAGGGTAGTGAAACACTGGAACAGGTTGTCTGGGGAGGTTGTGGCTGCTCCCGCCCTGGAGGTGTTCAAGGCCAGGTTGGACGAGGCCTTGAGTAACCTGTGCTAGTGGGAGGTGTCCCTGCCTATGTCAGGGGGTTGGAACTAGATGATCCTTGAGGTCCCTTCCAACCTTACCATTCTATGATTCTATGATTTATAGCAATGCTGTTCTCTACACAGAACATACTCCTGGTTTTAGGAAGTTAATTATTTCTTACTTTATTACAAACGATAGAGGGGAAAAAAGGCAATGCAGGAAAGTTTCATTTAGCATATGCTAAACTAACTGGTGTGAGACTATTCTGAAATTCTGGAGTGCTATCGTATCAGAAATCCAAAGTGACTGCTCGCCAAGATAGATTTTGCACTTCATTTATTGCAGAATAACTGCAGAAGTCAAAAAGGTCAGTTTGCCATCTCTGTAAAAAGAGGGGGAAAAAAATCTCTCTAAAGATGGAACAATAAAAGAAGCAGAAGAACTAGCATCCCCACCTCCAGAAAGGCATTACCCAAAAAATGATAGAACAGATTTAGGAGACAGTTCTGTTAGATGATATCTCAGCTCCTTCCTATGTTGTGTGGTTTTGGAAGGTTTATATTGTTGGGTCTTTTTAGTTTAATTTGTGTTATAAAGATGAATTATCATGTTCTGAAATGATAGCTGCACTCATCTGCCACCACTATTAAGTTGCAGGTTTTGTGAAGCTAAGCAAATGGAGCTCTTTAATTCTAGCCAAACTAATGCAAAGTTACAAAATAAGAAGATGAGAGGGCTAAAAGGAAAGATGGAGAGAACCCCAAGTACTCCAACATCTGTGTCTCGGAGTGAGGTAACCATGTACAGGAAAAGCTCATTTCCCTTGTACCACAGCTTATCCACTGGGGAGGAGATTATGGCAATCAAATGAAAATGAGTACAGGCACTGGCAGCATAAAAATGTTCACAGAGAGGGTTGTGAGCAGAAGGAGCTTGGACAAGGTAAGCAAAACTGTGTCCGTGTGGATTCCTGTTCCCACTGAACTTTCATAGTTTCAACAAGATAGGACAGCATTGCAGACTCCCTGCCTGGCCAGGAGAGCTGTACAGCCAGCACACAGCTTCTCAAGGTATTTGGCTTTGGGAGCATGTCACATTGGGTGACTGTTCATTGGAGAAACTACTAGAGAATGGTGGATCCAGAGGCTAGAGACTACTGTTATTCCTGTCTTGCCCTCCACTTCCTTTCTTAGGATGCAGTCATGCAAACCAGGTAAGCATACTGGAGTCAAACTTACTTCTAATCTGTCTATGCAGAGAAGATCTAGCTAATATTTCTTCTTAATTCAAAGCAACCTTTGCCACTTTCCTGATAGGGCTTTTCAAAACCAAAATTAGTGGAAATCAGTAGTAGGAATAAAAGGCAATGATCATGGATAGAAAGACAACCTAAGATAGCCTGTAAAATAGAAATGAGCCTTGTAGTGGAGGGGGAAAAAATAGATGCTTTGTACTGATTGTTCATCTTCAGTCATCTCATCATGACTTTCAAGCTGTCATGTTACTTCAGCTTTATTTGGTTTGGTTTTGTCTCCCAACTTTCAATGCAGACGAAAGTCTGCACTGTCCTGGTTGCTCTATTCTTAGGCCAAGGACAGCCTGACCTCTCCTTTTAATGCAGCAAGTGGCATTCATCTTCCCCTTATGCAGGCAAAGGGTGAAGAAGAGGTCAGCAACCCTAATAATTGCCTCTTGGACTTCTTTGCTGGTATGGTTATATGATCTTTTGTTTTCTGGTTTATGACTGACAAGTCCTCAAAAACCTCCTGCCAACACTCAATTTTTGCAAAATTGATAATTTTAGCTGGGGGAAAGTTTCAGTATGACTCTCTTAAATTTTTGAGGGGTGGGGGAGAATTTTATAAAATACATAATTTCTAATCCAACTGACTCACATCTAAACTCTAAGTGCATTGAATTGAAATATTGAGTTGGAAGGAGTTTGAGGCAGATGTGGTTTGGATGCTTCATGCCCTCGTGCTCTTTATGGGCAATTAATATCAGTATTCTTTTCTTTTGACCTAACACGAGATAGGCATTGTGGCATCTCTTGGGAAAGTGGATTACTGAAGAGAGAGGGAGGAACACCAAGATGTAACACTTGGGAGGCAGTGGACAGGTCTGGCTTGGCTCAGATTGCTTGCTTTGTTACAAAATCATGATCCCCAAACCCTTTGTTTTTCTTTTCTCTCTTTACACCAAGAAATAAACATTTCATGCATTTCAGAGAGAAAAAAAAATCCATCCTGTAAACTGTTTTTTATTTCTTTGTATCGAAGGCAAACTTTGTGCTTCCATAAGGGTAGCTGAATGTAGAGATGGTGGCTGAAGTTTCCAAGCTGAGCTCAGCCTCCATATCAATGCTATTGGTTATCAATGCCTCTTTTGACTTTTGAAAGATTTGTGAATTGAGATACAGGGAATTTCTAAACCCTACATCCTAAATCTCTCACAGTTTGTCATCCGTGTGATTGCCGTGCTGAAAGTAGCCTAGCACAAGTTGAGTCTCAAGGAAAGGGCAGAGGGGCAGTAAGAAAACAGGTAAGGTTTTACCAGACTTTCTTATATTTCAAACACTTGGATTTACTTTTCTCATCCTCTCAAGGCTTTGAAGGAAGCAGTTCTTGAGGTTTAACAGAAAGAAGTGGCTGACCATTCTCTCCATATCAGGCAGGCCTCAAGTCATACACAGTATCCTAAAAGCACCTTCATCCATGAATAAGAAAAGTAGCTGTTGTCTTTGTAATGCTGCCCAGAATTCCCTTGTATTTCATTTTTGGTTGCTGCATTTCCCTTAACCACACACTTAATCTGATGTACATTATCATTCCCTGGTCTCATTACCTCTTCCTTGAACTAGTATGTTGCTCAAACTGTCTTAGAGGAAAGAATGGCATTAAAGAAATCAGTAATTCAATTCCAGAAATAACTGTCTATTTCTCCAGGTTTTCTGAATGCCCTTAAGAGAGGTTAGGCAGTACTGATTTTATGTTATCTATTCAGAGTGACTTAGACTGGGATTTTTGTTTGCTTGTTTTCATAAGAGCTCATTCGTATATGGAATTCAGGCCAAGGAGCGTGCAGAGTGGTGGCTCAGTGATAAAAGGACAGTGCTTTCAGGAAAGACCAGGTTTCCCAGCAGTGTTGCTGTGCCTGTGAATAGTAAAATTGAAACTTCTTGGAAACTCTGGGCTTTGCAGGTGCTGTCTGCTTGCTTTTATATGGGCAACTGGCCTTCCTCAAAATACTGGCTTAACCCTGCCTAAACTGCCTAACTGTGGTTTTGCTATACCATGTTTACAGAGTAGGGATGCTGAGGGGTATATAGCTTTACTCTGACATGGCTGCTTTTAAATACACTTCCAAATACGGAGAAAATTAAAGTATTTTTCAAAAAATGCTATGGTCTGTAATGCTAAATATAGTCAGAATCATAACAGAGAGAAGGTTCTATAAGTTTTGCCAAGCTTGCTGGCTTAAATAATTCTCTCATTTTATACTTAATGATTGCCAGGCATGCTTCATGACACAAGAAGTAATTTTGAAGAGGAGTCTTTTACTTTTCTTTTTCTATTTTTTTTCTTCCTTTTTTTAAATCCAGAAATCAACAGAATATCAAAACACCCACAATACCTCATTCTTTCAAATGTGTAATGCAGTCTTCATTATTTTTATTTACGTGTTTATTCACTTATTTAGAGATGTTGCTGTGACATTCAGATACACTGTAGCTCAAAAAAAATTAAAAAAAGGTGAAGTGATGGAATAAAAGCTAATTTGTAAGAACTCAAAAAAAAGCTGGGACCTTGGAATGAATACAATTTTAATGTAAGAGGCAGAAGGGCAGATGTTGATTTATAAACAAACACTAACCAATCTGTATCCCTCTTACTTGAAAGCAGGTCAACCTAGTAAAACACACATGCAGAAAAGGGAAGTTGGCTCCTAGGCATAACAATGCACATGCCAAGTTCCAATGTGAAGTGAATTTTCGTTATGAAGTTGTTCGTTAAGTGATGCCAAACCTAGAGGTTTACCTAATGGAAACAATACTGGACTGAGATAAATTCAGGAGTGGGTCCCTTCAGAACACAAAGCCAGGTTTTTACTGTAACTCTTCATGTGCAGAGCATAAATCACTCCTCTTAAGGACCACGTGTCCTTTTGACTCAGAGAAAAGTGTAGGATGCTCTGTGAAAAATGGCTTGCTTGCTCCTGAGGCAGCATGGTTAAAGCATCTTGCTAGTGTTCCAGAGATGTGTGCTTCAGCCTTGAGACAGCCCCTGGCGCAGGGCCAGCACTTCTTGTAAATGGGTCTCTGTCCAGTGTCAGGAGTCAGCAGCAGGCAACGCTTATGCGAGACACAATACCCTCTTGTGTGCCACTGGCTACAGAAGCTGCTGTGCTTCAACCACCCTTTGGGCCTGCTAGCCCTCCATCAACCACACTAGTGATCTCCATTAAAGAACAAAAGTTTGTGAAGTCTCTCAGTAGCATTGGGTTTCCAGAAGCACAAAGAATACCCACAAGGCATTTCCAGAGATACTTGTGTGGTTATAACTCCAGATGGCTCCTTCGGTGGAACCCAAATCCTGCTGGAATCAGAGTGCATTTTTAATGTGGAAGAGTGGTTGAAAATGAGCTTTCTGGGCTTGAATAGCCTCTGTCTGTCTGTCCTGAAACAGTCAGTTGTGCAGTGAGCCAGCTACTCCATACTCGGTTTGATCTAACCAGTGTTTAAGAAGTTCACTTAGTAACCTTGTAGCATGAGCTATACATGCACATTGACCTACAAGGCAAAGACATGACTTTTTTTTTAGCCTAAGACACCCATAACTTTAACTTACAAGTTGAAGTCTACTTTTCCTCTTTCGAAGAAGCCTCAATAGCTTGATTATATAAGAGATATTTTACCTTCAGAAACAGACATTACTTTGTTTCAGGTGCACTCTCATTGCCTCTTTTAGAAGCAGAAGTCCGAGCACATCAAAGCTAAATGTATCTGTCCAGCACAGGAAGGGAGAGAAGCCCAAAATGCAGGGCGCAGCAGGGATGAGCTGTGTGCTGTGAGCGAGATTAGATGATCGTGAACAGTGAAGATTGTTTCTGTTTACTATGTGTTCCATCATAAAGCTTTATGGAAAACATTCCAGGAGAGGAATAGGTGAACAAGATATTTCTAACATAAGCACTTCAGGTTCAAAAGTTCAGCTTTAATATGAACACTGCAGATTCTTTTTCACACACAAAGAGCAAACAGATACTTCTTTCTTACTGCATGCAGAAGGTGCTCAGTGGTCTGCGTGCATGGGTTCTTGGTCTGTCCTTACTTCTGCTCAGAGGACAACCTTCTGCTAATCTCCAAACACACAAGAAGTGTTGAAATATAAATGTACTGTCTCCTCTGCACAGATAGGAAAGAAGGAAGGAGAGTGAGGCTCATAGCCCACATACAAAACCCCTTCCTTTCATATTGCCCATACTTAATCTGTGTCTGCTAACTTTAAAGAGCCACAAGACTAAAGTGGCAGGAAAAAAACCATCAAATTCTCTTTTGGATTAATGCAAATATGGGGCAGGACCAGTCAGAAAAGACAGCTGAGCACTTACTGAAATTAGGTTCTCTGTCTTAGAAAGTGTATGAAATCCTCATGACCACATACCTGTATTTCTAAAAGGTAATATTTCTTTGTTAACCTGGCCCCAAGCACTAGCCACTGCAATGATAATGAAAGACAGTGCTCCTGATGTTTCGTATTGGGTTTGTATCTAGTGTATCTAGAAACATTTTCTACTTGATAAATGTGTATGTACAAGGACAGACTGAAGATTAATAAATATCAAATTTCAAGATGACTAGAAACCTTTTTATGTGCTTCCACTTCTTCCAGCCTATCTTGAGACTCTGAGAAGCTGGATATTTTGGAGTAGCTTTCTGTTTTTTTTCCCCTCTGCTGGTGAAAGCCTAAGAATGACAGCAGGAATCGCAAGCTATTTGTGGAAATGCAGGACTTCAGTGCAGCTAAATAGCAGCCACCTGTTCCAGTGTAATCTTCTCTCTTCCATGTGCTGGAGCATTTCTGGAGCTGGATATGAACGAGACAAGAGAGGAGTGAAAACGGATTTTGTTTTTGTTTTTAACAAGTGATCCTTAGGGAACGCAGGTAAAAGTCTGGTTTCAAGTTACAGGGAAAAAAGTTGACACCTTCAAAACAAATTCTTCTAAGATGAGTAAATCCACAAAATGCACAAAAATGTCCTACACTGCCCAGAAATATGAGAGGAGAGGAGCACTTAATAAATGACCGGGAATTGCACTTTCAACTATCTTTTGCATGTTTCCTATTATGTGAGAAACATATGGGAACAAGACCGAATTTTCTTACGAATCTAGTCCATAAAATCTAATCCTGGTAATCATTTATCAAGAGACATTTTTTATGGAACATCATTGCAGACCTGAATGAACTGTCCTTCTACTGCTTCATGCTCTGTGCTTTCATGTTAACAAAGAAAAGGATTACGTTACAAAATAAACATGTCTCCTAATGAATACGAACTATTCTCAACTGTGCTGATAACAAATAGGCCAAGGTTAAAGAGCTAAATAAAGCATGTTGCCCTGAAATTCAGTAATGACAATTGTGACTTATCATGATCCATTAAACAGAGCTACTCTTTTCTCTATGGGGAATTTGGCAAAAAGATCAGTTTTGCACACTCGGAGCTGTACCACTGCAACAGTCGTTCCTGTTCTCACTGGCATGATAAATTAGCTCATGTAGGCAAGGGATCATTTTTGGCATTCATTAAATCACTATCACAGATCCACTCCTGCTTTTTGTTCTGGGTTCTGCCACCCACTTTTTTGTTGAAGTCCAAAGAGTGCAGTGTGATAGTTTTTCTGAAGAGTAATAGCAAAGAGGCATGCAGGAACGAAACATTGTATTGTTAAGAGTGTCTTTAAAGTTGTAGTTATTTAATATATACTTTGGGGGGCTATTAGTCTTGAGGGACAGAGACTTTTGTGCAGATGTGTATGTACAGAACGTTTTCACTATGTTTTAAACCCCAATTTTTTATAGTGGAAAAAAAAATGAGCGTTTAGTCCCACTGAGGACAGCACTGTTCAGGACCCTTTCAAAGCACAAAGTCTTGCATCCTGAGGGCATTTGCCACTGACTTTACTGGGATTTTGAGCAGGAAGGAAAAGTAGAGAGAGGCCCACCACTCCTTAAATATTTGAGAAGAACTGAAGGAGCAATAATAATGTCATTGCAATCACAAGTGGTGTATTTTTTCTGAGCATTAGTCTTTGAGTTGTGTGTATGGTCTTCCATAGCAGCAATATTTGTTGTAAGAAGAGCTGGACTATAAAAACATGAGAGTTTTGGGTTTGTCTGTGGTTCCATTCAGTGCTTTGGGTGCTTTTGGTTTGGAAGATGGATTATTTTTTCAGATCTGCACAGCTTCACTCTGTAGGGTGGACAGAGATGGATGTCACCACAGGGGCATCGCCATGTGTGACACAAGGGCACATGACACACAGGGGAGCTAAAATACCTCCTAATTTCCCTCCAGTGATAAACATGAGCCTGACTGCATATAATCTGCAGGTTCTTGAAATCCTTATCTTATGACTGGATAGGATAATTTTCTTCCTTTCCTACCCTCTGACTGTCATGTCTACTTAGACTGGAAATTTCTTAAGACAGACTGTGTCCCTTGAGGTATGATTATCTCATATAGTTATCCTTGAGATTAGCAAAGGTGTTTAGGTGCTTTTAAAAGAAGATGACAGTAAATTTCTCTCTTCCTATCAATATCTCCTATCCATAGTGGGCCTGAGGTTGTCAAACATTAATGCTAGTCAGCCCTGTCCCGACTAGTTTGTGTTCATTTCCTTTACTCTCTTTCATTCTGGTCAGCAGACATGGAACTAAATAGCTGGTTTCAGCATGATGACCTTTTCCTTTTGCTGTCATCATGGACTGACAGTGTGCTTCACTATGCCACTTTTTAATTTACAAAGTGGTCTAGGACACATCAGAAAAAAATATGCCATAGAAAGGGATATCATAATGATGATGATACAATTATGAGAACATTTGGTCTGTTAATTGTTTCCAGCAAATTACAGGGCAAAAGGGAAATAACTTTGAAATTACATGAAATTTGGGACAAGACATTTTAGTTCTACTAGGAAACTTTATTGTCCTCTGGTAGATTCCATGCAATGAACTTTTGAAGGAAGAAAAGTCATACTCACCCATTTCAGTTTCTGGATGTAGTATATCATTTTAGATTAATACTTTTAACATTTCAAGGTGCCATTCTGGGATACAATGATCTATGGTATTCATCAATTTCAACCTCTTTTGTTATAAATTAAGAATAGTACCCCCCAAAAAGCTCTCAAATCAAATTTGTAATTTGAAATAATAAAATTAAAGTGTGTCATTCTGATTGACCATATTTTATGTCACCCTTTCTGATTCTTTCAGCTGTGGTAGTGCTGTCTTTGTTATTGAAAGAGATGACATGAAACAAAAACACAAATAGAGACGCTGTGAGGATGTGTACAACAATAAAACAACCCAAGTGTTTTCTACCTTTTCTGGAGTATTCACCTGCAAAAAGTAATCAAGATCAGCACATTGTAATGCAAACATTTTCCAGATTTCTTGTACTGTTTGGTAGCTTCAGGTATCTCAGAATATGACTGCACAGGTTGTATGCCCAGGTCTTCCTTCCTGATGACTCTGGTCAGAGTGTTTCCTTGTCCACTGTGCTTAACCCTGTTCAGCAAAACTTTTGCTCAGCTCCAGCATTTGCACTATAAACTGTTTGTGACCAATTTCTATTATGTATTTCTATAGTCTTTCAGAGACATTTCCCTTTAAACTGTTAAACAGGAGCAAGGAATATCTTTCCATTGTGGTGCAGGCACCTACCCTCAACGCATCTTGACCCTCAAGTAGTATTTCTGCTGTTTCTGACTGTCGGGGAGGGGTAATTAGGTACTGCGAGATGATATTATAAAAATATTAATATATATAATTTATTAATATTAAACAATCGGAACTTGCACCACCCCCTACCACCATTTAATAATAACAATAGTAACAGGCTCTTTGCAACGTTAGGAAACTATATACAGGTTATAACAGGATCTGGAAATAACTATTAAATATATATATTNCTCTCTCCCCAAAACAGCAGAAAAACATGTCTGCACAAGCCAGGACATGTACAAGCCCAAAAGGCCTGTTTAGGCCTACCACGACACTGACAAATTCGATTTTCAGCTGTGGATATTCATCCTGATGTGACATCACTTTCTCTATAACACAGTAGAATGTCACCCCTAGTGTCTGCTCGCTGCTCACAGGGAGAGTAGTCCAACTCCCACTAACATAATGAACAGACCTGGCTTGAGTCCTCTGCTTCCAGATGGATAACATAGCCTTTGGTAGTAAAGCACTGTAAAGTGCTAAAGAATGCAATTTTTGCTAGAAGATGCCTGACCCTCTCCACTTGCCATTCCATGTTCTGGAATGTGTTCGAAGCCTGAAAACAGATGGAGAATGACTTTCTACAACAGTCACAGCATCTAACACCATCAGGACACAGAAGTCCAACCTGATCCTCCATATAAGAGAGTGATACTCTTCACTTTTGTTTCTCAGATTGGGGCACACGGGAAACACAAACCTCTTTTTAACTTTCTGGAAAAGCTCTGGTTGTGACATCATTTCTGTGGTTCTCTGGAAAACCCATTGATTGCTTGAGATGATTATAATCTGCCTTCATTCTGTGTCCTCTGTGGTGTTTGGATAATTGGGACTGAACCCTGAAATACATTTCATATTAGCCTTTTCATTCTAATGGAGTCCTGAAGCAGAAGAGTAGTGTGAGAAAACTTTTAACCCTGTAATTTAGAGAAGTTTGTGCTTTTTCTACCATCTTATTTTCTTTGGAGTTGTTGTCACGAAGTTGGATTACTACTGTGCTGTTTCTGTTCCCATTTTGTATGTGAATGATGAGTCACAAATTCACTGCCTTGTGTCCTGTGTTCCCAGATCTATAGAAATATCTGCATTTTATAGACATCTCAGGAAAAAAGTAAAGATACAGGCATGGAATTCAAAGTGTCTTATACTCTCACAGTTTTCTGAATTCTGTTGAGACTAAATCATTGCCTTTGGCTTTTTACTTAAACTCATGTAACGCAACCCAAAAACTAGAGCTGACTTGCAAAGAACCTCCCCAGAATTCTTTATTGTCAAGTTTAAATAAGTAACTTAGTCTGATTACTGCTCTGAAAAAAATCCAGCTCAACGTAGTTATTGTTGTTTTAAATGAGACTGACACATTATACTTTTATGCTTTTGTTTTTTTAATAGAGATATCTAAGCGTGCCTATGGCCCTCATCAGTGTCATATGGAAGTATCTCTGAAGCACTTAATAGAAATTACAACAACAACCTCTTTTTCAGTGATGAACTGAAGCTCTGCAAATCATGCTCTTTCCCTGGGTTCTTCTACAGGAAGGTCAGCGACCTTCATTTCCTTCTTACGCCTCTCTTCACCTACCCTTGGGAGTAGCCATCTCCTTTTTGGCTTTCATTACTCTAGCCAAGGTAAATAATAGAAAGACCTTGTTATTAATGTTCTCATTTAAAAATCTATTATGGTATTTAGAATGATGAGGTCTGACTTTAAGTCAAGGGAAGATTAATTACATGACACTAGTGAAAACGGGATGTGACAGTCTTTGGACTGATATGAGTAACCATCCCAATAAATCTGAGCTTGCACTATTGCCACAGTGAGGTGTGTGCCGTGTCCCAGCATTCAGAATCTCCCTCTCTACTCATAAGCAGTTACTAGAATGTCACTTAATTACCTCTTAAGGCAGGCAATACAGCAAGAGGAAAAGCATTTCTTAATATAACTTCCCAGAGAGAGGGAGGCAAGAAACATCTCCATGGGAAAAAAAGAAAAAAGGGAAAAAAAAAAATAAAGATACTGAGATACTGCTGACCCAACCTTCTGTTTTTCATTCTCTTCCTTGTAATTTTTGGTGCCACATGGGAATGATACTGGCTTGCAATCCTAACTGGCAAGATATGCTGCATACTAGACAGGTACTGCCCTTACTGCATTGTCATTTTCTAGCACCTATTTCTGCATATCCGCTGTCCTAAGGCTCAGTGGGTTTTTTGCAAGGGAGTTTAGCTTTTGAAAACCTACATGGCCTAGGATCTGGCTTCAGAAAAAAGTTGGCACTTCCTCTGCAAGTAGTCATTAATGGTCTGGTTTAAGCCCACTGAAGTATAAATTTATTTATATAGCTATAAATAAACTACTCGTTTACATGGTCTGCAAAGAGCTCTCATCTGGGTCAACACACAGCAGTGTGTGGAACAGCAACAGCAACTATAATGTAGCTGATGTCAGGGGACTCTAATCCCAAAGCCCTCCATCATTTGGCTTAAAATGCCCATTAAAATTGCCCCACCAAAGATTTTTGCCCTTATTTAGTTGTCAGGTGAAAGAAAAAAAATGTGTGTCTGAGCAGATACTTACAGTAGACACAAAGGACAAAGAGAAGGGAGGAAGTGTTCATCCACTGCCCATGGATGGGAAGCTTTCTTCACAAGCCACAGACCCACTTTTATGTGATCCCTAGCATGCTCCCACCACCCACACCACATCCTCAGACTTCTCACTAAGCAGATGATGACTTTTTGCCTTTCACTTGTGCTGTATGTCAGATTAATTTGTGCACGGCCACCGTCTAACTCGAGTGCCAGAAACCTTCACCTCAGGGACAAGAGCAAGCAGTTTGCCTGCATTTTTCTTTTTCCCTCCAAGAAGATGGCAAAACCATAAAGCAAATCACCTCAAGCAAATATGAAAATTAGTGTTGTTTTTGTTTCAACAACCTCAGGCAGCTGTAGCTACAGGGCCACATCTCTGAGACTTAGCTCCAGCCTGCTCCCAGCTTCACCAAGGGGCCCCTCCAGGCCCCAAGATCTGCAGTGCCAGTGTTGCTCCACTGCAGCCTTTAATCCGGTGCCCAGTCCCAGCAATGCACTGAGATGTGGAGAAGTTTTATCTTCCTTCCTCTACTAAATTTGCTTTACTGTGATAAAGGGTAACTAGCATAAACAAGATGACTTGGAGGAAAGTGCCTGTCTTTCAAAAATCAGAACTCTGCTGTGGATTGCAGTGGAGAAAGTTGCTGATATATATAAATGTCAAGTAACAGTTTCTGTTAGAAGATGTTTGTTGAGCCAGATCATGAAAACTGTGAGAGACAAACTTTCATCAAATTACTTCTAAAATAATTTTAAATAAATAGAAGTGTGCTGTTAAAATAAGAATTCACTAAGTGAACTAATATCTTCATTTAGCAGCCATCCTTTTGCTTTATTCCAAAAATATTCTGTGTTTATAAATAGTATGATCACAAAATTAAAGCCAAGGGGGAAAAGTCAACTGCACAAGAAAATCTGTCTTTGAATGACAGGAGGTTCCCTTCAGGTTCCCCCCTTTGATGAACTACCCATGGCTTTTTGTCCAGCCTGGACATTATAATAGAAGGATATCAGCATCCAGAAGAAAAGAAGGAGGGAGATCCTGGTCCTGCACAGTTCTGAACCTCATGTATTAGGTATCAGTTTTCTTGATTTATTGAGGTGCACTGACTTAAAAGCCTCAGAACTGAACTTTCTGATCATCACCAATAAACAAGGGAGCATTAGGTGGGCATGGTATTTCTCAGTGGTAATTGATACAGAATTAGGGTATTTCTTACCAAAATTATTTGGAAATTTTCTTATTAAGCACGGCCCCCCCCCCCNTTTTTTTAACCCCCCCCCCCCCCCCCCCCCTTTTTTTTTTTTTTTTTTTTTTTTTGTTAAAACCAGAAAAATATTTTCTCCTTTTTTGTTTGTTTATGGGGTTTTTTTTCAGATCTTCCTTGGATCTTGTTTTTGAGCAAAATCCAAGCAAATCTGTGGTGATTATGCTACAGATTTCGAGGGTGCTTGAATACTGAAAGGCTCCATGATGGTAGATGTCATCTCCCTTGGCCCCATGCCTTTCTTCCCCTTCCCAGGTCTGTCTGCATTTAGTCTGTCTTTGTGTATCCAGTTCCTCACTCTCAGTAGATGTCTGGACAGATGGTGGGAGAGGACTACAGCAGTCAAGAGAAGGGTGAAGATCTGGGGAGCCTTTCAGGATGCGCAGTGTTGATGCTTCACTGCGATTCAGTATCAAGACAAAATTTGGCAGTGTAATTAGGGCTAGATGTCAGGTTCGGCTTTAATGACATCTGAGCTGCACTCACATCTTGGTATAAAGTGCAAAGCAGAAGGGAACAAGAACAAGTTCTCTTCTCTTGACCCCTCAAGACCTGACACTGTGCCTGTATTCTGTAGCTCCATCTACTGGCGCTTTGCACTAAGTAGCCTTCGTGTACCTACAGACCAAAGTACTCCTCTACGAAAAGCAATAGCTGCGTCCAAATTGCTCATCTGGTAGATATGATTATCTTACTTTTTAACAATAAATAATAATTATTATTATTTTTGTAATCTCAGTAAGGTGAAGTCTATCATTTCTCAGAGGATAAGACTACACTGGATGTGTTACTAGACTACAAATGAATAATTGTGTGTGTGTGGCAATATGCAGTTATTGTTCCATGCAAGTATAATTGAAGCATCCTTTATTAAAAAAACAAAAAAACCCCCAAAAAATCTTCAAAACATAATTAAGTCTTTAGTAACACCCAGGGGATCCAAGTTGTTTCTATTCCCATTTCAAAAATGAATGAATGAAATCTGACCAAAGAATCCTGACTGCTATTTGCCTCCTCTGCTTGTTATGCCTATTTGTCTTTTTGTATGTTGAAAGAGACCATTGGGTTACCCTTTCCTGTGGTAGACTTGGGAATAGTGCTGAAGGTGACTTTCTTCTTTCTCTATAATATTAAATTTCTTTAAAGCCTTTGCATAAAAATGGAGTAATACTAATGATTTTTGTGAGAAAGTAGAAGTGTAAGATGATGCCTAAAGCTTAGATTTAAAAAATTTTTTTTTTAATAGGAGAAAATATATATTTTGTGCTTGAAGCATTTTAAGATGTTCTTCTCAAGCATGCATTTTTCAAAGGCTAGCATTTGAAAAGAGTGTTGGCTTGCATTCATCAATTACAGCGATTGTAGTTTTACATCCAAACTCCTATGGAGATTTCTTTTTCTTCATCTGCTTCTGCCAGCTTTCATTTTTCATACTGCTCATGTATCACTATTTGGTATAATAGGAAAACTTTGAATGAACAATACTCAGTTTTAAGATAAATAGATAAAACATCCAAACCAAAATGGGCTTTCCCCTATTCAGATCGTTATTTAGGATTATACTTATTTCCATAAATATACTTTTAATTAAACTTTATCCACATGACTTTAAAAACAATTATCTCCTTTAAAATATTAATGGGAAACAAAACATAGCATCATAAACAATGTCTCACTGTGGAGCGACCACAGGACACTGAGTTCTGGCATAACTTTCCATAATCATTCTCTGATGGCTGCAGTTTGTTTATTCCGGTTTAAATCAAGGAGTTTAGCATTTCTCAAATAAGACCAAAGTACATAGGAAATGTCTGTTGGATAAGAAGTAAAAGAGATTTGAAAGTATTCCACACACTTTCAGCTAACATGATTTATACAAGTTTCTGGTTTTAATGTTGAGGGAAGTTTGATTCAATAAGCCATTTGTTTTCCATGGGGAAATCCTGATTACAGCAGTGCCTCAGTCATTCTGGTTTCTGTACTACCAATGTGCAGCTTGCCTATAGCAAGTTGAACAGAATGAGATTCTGACCTAAGCAAAGTCAACAGCAAAGCAGTCACTTCACTGGGATCTTCGTTTTAGGTGGAATTGTCAGTATTTTAACTCGTGTCCCACAGGGGCAGGGCACACTGGCCTTGTGAGTCTGTAACAGACTGATTTAAACCCAATGGAGACCATCATATAGCTCTCATTGATTTCAGTAGGTTTTGGTCACAGCCTAATTGGAGGTCAGCTAATATGCAGCATCAAGGCACATATGGATGTGGCACTTGGTGCCATGGTCTAGTCTTGAGGTCTGTGGTGATGGGTTGGACTTGATGATCTTTGAGATCTCTTCCAACCTTGCTGATACTGTGATCAAAATTTGGAAAAAAAAAATCATCTCATCACCTGATGAAAAAAAACAAAAAAAAAAGTGGCAGGCATATGGGATAAGAGAAACACAGGAGGCTGGAACAGATCTCTTAAGTCCAGACAGATAGTCACAGAGGCTGCAAGGAGCACCGGTGGAGACAAGGTGAGCTTAAAGAAGGAAATCATCAGCAGCATCTGAAGGGCAAAAGGGCTGGTGAGTGAAGCATAAGTAGGTGAAAGAAACTGTGTTTACATGTCTTTCCATTTCTGTCAATTTTACTAATTAGTGGGTGGGGTGTTTTTTTTGTTTGTTTGGGGTTTTTTTGTTTTTTTTTTTGCAGAGGAGTCAATACTCTGAGAGTGTATTAATATGGTAATACAATTCTGCAGGCTGCGACTTTGGGGGAAGGGAGGCTGAAATGGCAATTTGAGCTTGAATGTGAATGTAGCAAATTTACAACTTTGAATAAGACACCTCCAATAAATAGTAAGCAAAGGGGTTTCTTCCCCTCTTAGTCACTCTTCCACATCATTTGGCCATCTATATGCTACAATACAAAGTAAAATCTCTCATTTGTGGAATTAGGCAATAAAGGTCACATTGCTCTGAATGTGTCCTGATAGCCTAGAGCAGCCAGGCAGAGTAGTGAAGCTCTTTGTCAGCCAAGTGGGGACCTAGAGATGACAATCTCAAACAGAAAGGAGCTTTTCTCAGGATTGGTCGTTATTTTATTTAAATACTGCTGGGAAATGAGAATTGCATGTGTAGCATGAGCTTTCTGCTAGCTAATTCCAAGTCCAAACTGACCTTTTGATAGCTTTCCTTTACCATTTATCCAACATTCTTTTTTCTTAAGTCTCCTGAATACTAGGATACCAGGAAAGATACACTGGCAAAAAGCCACATGGTAACCACCAATTTCTGCCCATCGTGATCTGCTGCAGGTCACCTGTGCAAGCTGATGACAGGAGCATAAGATGACACATGCTGTTTTCTTCTTGCTCAAGGACAACCATTCTTCCTCTCTGAGATTACCAACCCCCAACCCAGTACAATCAATATCAGGAAATACACTGTAATCTCCCCATGAATGCAAGCACCCTGTGGGACGTGAGCTGGTCAATGCATTTTGATGTATTCCTGGAAGAGCAAAAGGTTTAGAACCAGAGTGCATTGTCTGGTTCCCAGCTCACAGGCAATTTCTGACATTTAAGGGGCATTTTATATACACCAATCTACTCGATTCTTGGATCTGTGGAAAAATTGAAAGCTAGGTAAGTTTGAAAGAGGCCTTACTTATTTGCCCACAGACTCAAGAACTGAATAAATTAGCTAAATCTAGAAAAGTCAGTGAATTAAAACAGGGCAGTTGTGCCCTTGCTGGGAAGACCTTTCTTTAACTGAACACAATACTTGCTATCACTTTTCATTTCAGTTTCCAAAATTAGCAAAACATACAGCTAGAATTGTCTCGTTTGTCTCCTCTAGCATTATATGAGGTTTAGATGTAATTTCTCTGCGTGATGTAGAACAAAACCTAGGTTTACAAGGTTGTCCTAGAGGCGGCAGCAGAGTACACAAGAAAGAAAAAAGCTAACACACAAATGGGCAAAGTTGGGTTTGGTTAGAAGTTACCCATATAAAAGCTCACTAAAAGGCTCTTCTGGAACGCAGTCCTAACATAAACCCCAAGAGCAAATATTGACATAGCTTTAAAACAGGTAACAGGGTGGAAATAGTACTAATGTTATTGCATGCTCTGGATCCCAATGAAATACTTAGTTGGAGAGCACTCACTGAAGGAAACTGTTTGCTATATCACAGCTTTAGAGCAAACCTAAACAGCTTTCCATAGAGCTAAAAAGTCAGTTGAGTCAGCAAACTTCGAAAGAACTGTGATGCACTGTGACACATTAATTGAAATGTACTTTCCAGTGCAACCATTTAGCAATTTATATAAATATCAAAGCTTTTGGGTTTACTGTCACTCTTTGTTTCTGAATGAGAAATTTATAAAAAACATCTGTTTCTAACTGCCACTGAAGTGTGTGCTCAGAAGGTTGTGGCCACTGAACTGCATCAGACTTTCCTCAGCACAATCATGTGCTGGACTCACTAAGAAGATTCTTCTGTTAATAATGTGTCTCTTCAGCAATAACCAAAAGTTGTTAGTGCAGTTGGCAAAAGTGTTATTGTGTTGAGACATGAGGAACAAAGGCTTAAAGCATGGTCCCATTGGAGTCATGGTGATTTGTCACTGGCTTCAGTGGGACCAGGATTTTGTCAAAAATACCAAAAGCTTTCTGAAGCCTTGCCATTGTCTGCAAGTAAAAAGAAATCATCTTGTATAAGTAGCGTACAGAACCCAGACTGCCATAAACTTCTGATCTGATTCCAGGTTCTCCAGCTTCTGGGACTGCTTAGCTACAAGATTTTGGTTTCTCTTTTCCCAATGCCTAGCTGAAGTGCTAACATAGCAAAATTATCACATCACTTCCACTTTATATTCAAAGCCTGGGTGTGAGGCTCAGTTTATCTGATTATTTATACTACAGCAGCACCCAGAAGCCTCCAGCTGCAGTGAGAACATCCTTACAAAAACGGACATTGCCTTGCTTTGCTCTGCTTGAAAATAAGGTCCTTGAACCTCAGCTGATCACCCTTAGGTCTAGTCATGGTGCTGCTGCTCTTGGAACAGCCTCAGGCATTGGAAGTCTGTGTTTGCAGAATGATGCCTCAGAGGTGGACTGGAGACCAAGTCCATACTGTGTGCCAGCCTGTCCCCAGCAGCAGCTGTAGCCACCACTGCTGCACCTTCAATGCAAGATAGACCACAGGAGCTGGCCCCAAGGATTTAAAACAGCTGCAGAAAAATTTGGGAGAAAGGAGAGGCTTAGGATCACTCAGGCCCTTCTGACTGCATGGTCTTGGCCGCATGAAGAGTGTCACAGGCTTTTTCAGGGAGTTACTTTTTTAGCACTAGAGAGGACAAATAAGCCTTTTTTGTCTAGTAGAAAAGGTTTGGGAAACCTTCTTTTAAAACTGCTTCATATGCCTGGAAATTTTTCTTGGTTTATAACATGGTCTGTGATGAAGCTGTGCACACTGAGAAGTTCTTACTAAGATGCCTTGGTTTCTCCTACCACTGATGAGGAAGGGAGATGCTAGCTGCATCACTAAATCCTGCAGGCTTGATTTTTTGCCAGAGCTCTGCCTAGATCAGACATGAGCATTAGAGTCAGTTGGTTCTCATGCAGTTTTCTGCTATTCTCTGAGCTATGGAAAGGCAATATTCCTTTACATTCACCTAGACTGGCACAGTGGGCAGCAATGGGTGCTTGTAAAGCATCAAATACGTGCTGTTTGTACAAAGTGCCAAAGTGCAGTGGTAATGGTCCTTTTCCACAAACAGACATTCCTGGGAATTTGTAAAGATATACCATGTGTTTTTCTGAATGCAAATTTCATTTAAGATAATAGTGTCTATGACCAACTTACAAAAGCACAGTTTATATTCATTTAACACCTAATCTTTACCCACAGATCCCTGGAAAGCAGGCCTCTGCAATACACAAGAAGAGCTGCCTAATAATTCACATAAGTTTTTTTTTTCTTTGTTTTCAAGATTGCTTAGCTAACCTGTACAAAAATATTTTCAACCCTTCTTCTCCAGAAAGCCCCAGCTGATGAGCCAAGCTCTCAATATTTCATTCCTGTGTAGATAGTTTGCTAAATTTTTTTCCCAAGGCTTTATCGTTTTCAACAATATATCTTTCATCACCATATTGCCAAAAAGAAGTGGCTGCCTTGAAGCCTCCCTTAGGATTTGGACTGGATATCAAGGATTAGTTTATAACTGGTAACTTATGAACTGCATAGTGTTCTACAAACAACTTATTTTTCTTACTGCAACGGTGAAACTATGAAACCCCATCACGAGAACTTATTTCTGAAATGATGTTTGAATGGAGTTTTAAACAATACTTTGTGTTCCTCTATCAAAACTGGTACTTTTTAAAGGAACAAATTTCTTACTTCATAGAACAAGCATCATTTGACCACAAATCTTGGAAATATTCATTTCCAGTTGAATTTGCATGTATTTGGTTTGGATTTGGGGGAGTTTGGTTTTTAAGATTTTCGAATCTCTAAGAATGTCTGAGTTTTGAGTTTGGCTTTTGTGCAGCTGGGATCTGACACTGTAACACAAGAAACACATTATTTACAGGAATGGAATCACAGCAGGTACTGGCAGAATACAGCAATGGGAAACTTCTGAAGAACATCCCTTGCTTTTACCTGTATTGGTGTGAATCATATGTGTTGGTAATAAGGGAAAGGAAAGAAAACAACAAGTAAGCACAGATTTTTTTATTTGAGCACATCTGTTTTATTTCAGTTCAGTGTGATGGCTGGAGGGAGAAAGGGATTTCTTCAGAAGCCTTGTGTTTAGTTCCAATTCTTGGTAAAGTTAAAACAGAAAAGGACATCTAATTTTTTTTAATGTATTTCCTCCAAGTTGGTTATAATAGAAATATATATATATATTTTTTTTCTACTGCCCATGATGTTCTTAGACCTCTACAGATACTTCTAGATGGAAGATTTTCCTATAATTGCTTTATGTAGAATATACTCAGACCAGTCGTCCCTTTGTTTGCATTACAATTGCAAATGGAAAGTCCTTTCAAGATCAGAGACCACACTGGGAAGCCTTGCAGGAGTAGTAATGGAGAGGCAGTCACCACCCAAAAGTCCTTACAGCTATCTAGATGAAACTGGGAAAGAAGGAACAAAACGAATCTGCTAAGAAGAAAAGTGATTTGCCCAAGGATGTATTTTAAACTAGTGGTACTGTAGGATATACTTGGAGTATATTACCTTCTCAATATTTTACTAAAGTGCATATATGGCTGAAAAACTGTAACTTATTTAGCAGATATGTGTTTAGTCATGTCATGAAAACCTTGATTTTTCCCTCTTTGTAAAGTAGATTACGTTTTTGGCCTTAGACTTATTTGTTAACTTTTTAGTTAACATTATTTAGCTTTTTTGTTAACATTATTTGTTGAGTTTTAGTAAGATGATTGTAATCATTTAGTAAATAACATACTGTTGAAAGTTCAGAAGAAGGAGCTGTGGAGGCACATATCAACGTGCTTCATTGATATGCTTGTGTCTAAACTTCCTTGGGCGGACAAAGCCAGAAGCAGAACAGCAATCATGGTGAACCCTCACTCCTGTCCCAGCTTGACACCATCCTAGCAGACTCAATCAAGACTGAGCCTTTGTTAGACCAAACACTGTATAATCCCTGTGTAGGGTGTATCTCCATGCTGAAGAATTCCAGTTTTAAAGGACCTGAGGGATAAGGATTAACACAACTTAATGGAAGGAAATAAGGAAGGAAATCAAGGTGGTTTTTTTCTGTGACACTTAGATCTGACCTATCTCTCTTCCCATTAATGTAGATTTCTGTTTTCATTTAATTCTTAGGAAGCAGAGAATGGCCAAACTTGAGTGCTTTTGAAAATCACTCCCTTAGCAACTTGCTGAAGGTCAGCAGTGGGTGTTGGTGGCAAAGATGGGAGTGAATACTACTCTGTTGTCTTAACCACAAGACCATGCTTCCTGTCCTAATCCCAGATGGGTTTTAGAGGGCTGTAGCTCACGAGGAAAATTACAAATTTCAAAATATTAAACTTGGCATTGATGTTAAGGACATTATTAAAAGCCAACCAGGGAAAGGCTCAACCACGCTGGCAGGGCCAGTCGTCAGAGTAGAACCATATTTTAACCTAAACAGGTTTTATTGTGGCTCTCCTGATGCATCCATTTGACTACATTCTGCTTTTTTGTCTTGGCAGGCACCACAGAAGTCCTGATCCAGTTCCTGAGGAAATCAGTGGAAGTTTGATTTGACCCACAGAATGCCAGGAAGAGAATTTCAAGAGACAAAAGTGTAGAACCAAACATTAAAAGTTAACTTTTATTAAGTTACTTTATTAAGTATTAAGTTACTTTTATTAAGTGACTTTTCTTATGGCTTGCAAATGCAATCTCATTACCCAAAGTGAAATTACTTTACAGGGAAGGCAAGAAATTTAGACCAGATAAGCTAATGCTCAGAAGACAATGTTGGATTTGCTTGGGAGCATGAGTGTGAGCTGGGCTATGAAAAGGAGCTTGGATTCAGATCTCATCTCTGTCTGGATTCCTCCCCATTCACAAAAGCAAACATGGAATGGGACAAGACAGGAACCGTGTTGGGGAGCTGATCCACCATTACCCCTGCAAGATAGTTTGAGAACACAACTGACCAAAGGAAAAGAGTGATCCATTCGTGTGGCTGAGTGATCTGAGTGCAAGATTTATCACAGTGTTTATGTCAGCATGAGGGCTTTGAGCTAAGGAGAAAGAAATCAACCAATTGCTTGGTCTTTCATTCCAGTTCCATCCTAATCCAAGAAGAAAACTTCATAAGGTTTGACTGAACTGACTGTCTAGGCAGAGGGTTACAGTGGCTCTGGGACACAGAATAATCCATGAGGTAAATATCTCTGAAGACTTGAAGACAAGGATACATACATCATGTTGAGCAGATTTTGTACTGTACCTGAGGTTGGAGGAAAGCCCTTGAGTCAGAAAACTGCAAAAAAAGAGGTAGCCAGTAGCATAAGATTTTTCTCTTGGACCCATAGTAGGTTCATGCAGCTGTTTCTGATCCTTGAATTCCTGGCTTGTAAACACTTCTCTCTTTGGATTCTGTTTGTAAACAGTCTTCAAGATGATCATTGTGCTGCAGATATGACAGAAAAGCCTCCTGGGAGGTTAAAAAACTCCAGATGCTATAATCTTGTGGTCAGTCTGGTTCTTGGTGACATCCTCTGACTTTTCTCCAACATGAAAATAAATGAGGCAGGGGGGAATATTTTATAATCCAGTTCTGTGGTGCAACAGCTGCACAACAGCTCCCTGGAAAACTCAATCCAGTGACAAACACAGCAACCTCCAGGTCATATGCCTGGAAGGAACTCAGGTTACATCTCCTTTATTATCTGGAAATAGTTTCCTATATCTCTCAGATGTCAGAGCAGTGAGTGGATGACAGGTAACGAAAGAAGATTGTCTACATGTTTGTTTTTATGGATTCATCTCACTGTCTCAGTTCATAGAGTGGCAGAAATAAAACCTTTAAAAGTATGCTCAGTGCCGTGGACCATAAAAGCAGCCTTATGGCAAAAGCCATACTGGTGTGTTCATAAACAGGATTCTGTTGTCTTTTTCCAGGTGCTTCCACCTCATTCCCCTGCCCAGCCTAACTGAATCTTCAATGTCAATTTAAGCAGAAAAACCTCACACTTCTAAAAAATGCCAAAGACGTTTCTCGAGTGTCATCTTCAGGTGTCATCTCCAGGTGTTAACCTAGATCTTGGTGGACTCAAGCCTGTGTTTTAACTGACATGAGTGGAATTCCCTGCACTGATGGAGAAGGTGAGTGAACAGAAAAGCTGGCAGGAAACCCTTCATAATTTAAAAGCAACTTTGTTGCCGTTGTTGTGGAGAAGTTTTACCTCAAACATTCCTTCTTTTCTCTTTCAGATGCAAGGACAAAACCTTTCAAAAGAAATGCTGAAACTTTACTGTCTTTGGCATACTTTGCTCCAGAAATAGACTGGATT
The DNA here is from genome assembly GCA_013399055.1 of Ramphastos sulfuratus. Classification (NCBI taxonomy): domain Eukaryota; kingdom Metazoa; phylum Chordata; class Aves; order Piciformes; family Ramphastidae; genus Ramphastos; species Ramphastos sulfuratus. The sequence continues at coordinate 328,065 of WBNM01034045.1, forward strand.
TAAAAAAAATAATCTAATTCAAACCTACTTTGAAGATGTGAACTTAAATGTTGGATAAGGTTGATAGCAAAAGAACTCCAAATTAGTGCTGTAATAATTACAAACTGCTACAAAACCCAAATGTCCACAGACAGCCATGTAGAAGTCCTTCTCCCAGATGCAGAGGGGAATGTATGCCCCTGGGATAAATATAACCTTGCCTCTGTCCAGGGATATTCAGAGGTGTTGTATGGGTAGTTATGAGAAGGCTCCGAGCCACGGCAATAATTAGATTTAAATATTTTCTAACCTTAATCATGTACCAATGTCAGAAGCTTTTCAGACACATATATTTTTACTTTCAACATAATATTCCCTTTATTCTGAAATAACAAAATCTTAATAGCTGAGGTGTTGTGATTTCTTCCCCTTTATCCTAAGCAGATGTTTTCTCTTGCTTTTCCTTTCTCTGCTGTTTCCTCATTGGAAGGAATGATGAGTGTGTGCCAAGAGAAAGTTGAAGTCTATGTGAAAAACACAGGAAAAAATACTTTATTAGGGAAAAATGAGTTGTTAAAAAACTGCTCTGTTTTGAGACTACTGGACCAAACATAATTTCCAATTTTATTTAAAAGTACACTGGATTCTGATCAGTTGCACTAGCTTCTGAACAATTTTGTGTGATTATTTTTTGAGACAGGAATTCAAAATGGTTATAAGGAGAAATTTTAACACTGAGAAGGCAGGTCACTGCCACAGCTGCCTCCAGGTCTTGATTTTCACTTCTGGAGGTAAATACTTTTCAGTACCTCATGGCAGAGGAAATGTACACAGTAAGGAGGAGCCCTGGATGCAGGTAGGTAATCATTCATGACCACATGGATATTTTTTTTTTTTTGTGAAATACTATTTTAGTCACCATACTTGCTGGAAGATGATGGTGTCTTTAAATTGTTAGCTCCAAACTTGTAGTTTCTGCCTATCTCATGTTCTTTCTGAACTCTTCACTCAGCAAACAGAACCACTGCATCTAAGGGGGCTGCAGGATTTGAGCCTATGACTTGTTTAGAGCCTTAATGAATAACAGTGAAAGGAAAGCAGCACCCAATCAATAATCTTGGGTGTGCAAACATTTATCAGAAGGAACCTAGAATGCTTTGCATTTATTCCTCAGCTTACTGCCACTGATAGTTACATCTGCATCCACCCATTTACCTCAGTCTGAGAACCATTAGACATGTTGTCGTGGGTTTAAAGAGNCATTTATTTATGTAAAAAGAAAAGCTCTACAGCTACCCAGCTTGAGCTGAGCATTGTTTTAAGTGATCTATCATTATTTATCCTGGATCTAGATTAACATTTTTCCTTTCCTCCTTTTCTACAATTTGAGTAGGTCCACCTACCCAATTTAATACCTCTGATATTAAATACCATACCATATTTGCTTTCATTAAGCATGTGTGTGTGAATATCTTCATAAAACATACAGAGAGCACTAACTACTCAGACCTATGGGACAAAAATCAAGACAACATCTGAGAAAAGATTTTTTTAATTTTTTTTTTCCCTGTACAGAGCCTGCCGTGGTTGCTATTTCAGCTGTTCATTAAAGTTATATTGCTTCCTTTATCTCTTGTGCTCATGGAATACAAGCACCTCCATAATGAGCTTAAATTACCACGAGCTAAGAATAGAAAACTCGATTTCAGTTCTTGGGAGGCTGAAGCTGTGGTGGTGCATGGGTAATCAAGCAATATTAGCTGTATAATGGTGCTAGGATCCCAGGGCAGGGCTGCTGGAATGTTTATGGCCAGGAAGCACAGTAAATATCTGTTCTCTGGGCTTTCTGGATTCTTTTCCCCCCTCACCACTCTTGCCTGCTTATACATTTTGAAATAAACACTGCTGCTCAATCTATATTAATATCCTATGTATGTGGTTGGCCAGCCATGTCTGTCTTTGGAGAGTAGAGCCCTCTGTGTTCTCATTTTCTCATTTATACAGCTAAGCTATGGAGAAGTCTCAGCCACCTGAGTTATCAGTATCAGAAAAGCACAGGGTAAACTCATTGAAAATGGCAGACTAAATAGGCTGTGTGCAAGAAAACCTCTGCTTTCAGGTGGTTGGGATGCTGCAGATTTCATTCAATTAAATATCAAGTGGGTCTAAAACTCTTCCTTGCACACTCAATCATTAGCAAAGCACAAGTGGGGGTACCTTGTCCAGAGGGATCAAACTTACTCTCTTCTTAATTTAAGTTTAACAGACATTTTAAGCCACTTCTGCTCCAGGATGTCTGTCCCCTTGGACACACAAAACCCTGGAGGCTGATACTGCCAAAAGTAGATACAGGGAATTGTGATGTGTCCACATCTCCCCAGACATTTACAAATTGTCATTGATTTTAGCTTACTGCAATGACCACACTGTGGACAGCATCAGCTCAGGGCTCTGCCTGATGGACTCTGCTGAATTTAGCTGTCATAGCTCCAGAGCTAATAAACTCCCTGCTCAAAGAGCATCCACAGGCACAGGTTAAATCTACCAGAGACATAATGACCTGGGAGCTAAAAAGCAGGATATTTAAGGTGCTTTCTGAAACCCACTTAGACTGGAAAGAAACCCACTTTATCATGGCTGCATCATGGAGCCTTTGGATGTTTTTCCTATTTGACTGCAGTAGATTGGATTTCCCCCAACTTTCCACTCACTTTCCATATCTTTCTATAAATTCTCTTCCTAGGGATTAAAAAGCTCAATCACCCACAACTTTCCCTTCAGTGTACTAAATACTAACCAAAAAACTGCTCCGTCAGAACAATCCTTCACAAGTTTATAGGTCCTATATATTCTCCACTATATATTTTGACTCTGAGATTCATTACTGATTGTATCCCATGTTCAGAAAATAACATATACATCTTTTTACAAGATATTACCCTCAGTTGGGAAATCTAAGCTGATGTAAAGGGGAGCATCTCAATGTGTTTCACAAGACATTTGTGAACAGACTCAGCTGAGACATCTCATGGCCTGGGTCGATCAGAGGATCATAGAATCATAGAATGGTAAGGTTGGAAGGGACCTCAAAGATCACCTAGTTCCAACCCCCTGCCACAGGCAGGGACACCTCCCCCTAGAACAGGTCACTCAAAGCCTTGTCCAACCTGGCCTTGAACACCTCCAGGGAGGGAGCATCCACAACCTTCCTGGGCAACCTGTTCCAGTGTCTCACCACCCTCACTGTAAAGAACTTCTCCCTAAAGGATCATCTTTTCCTTTTAGGGGAAGGTACTTCAAAGCACCACAGGTGGGAAAGGTCAGTCCTCNGAATGGTAAGGTTGGAAGGGACCTCAAAGATCACCTAGTTCCAACCCCCTGCCACAGGCAGGGACACCTCCCCCTAGAACAGGTCACTCAAAGCCTTGTCCAACCTGGCCTTGAACACCTCCAGGGAGGGAGCATCCACAACCTTCCTGGGCAACCTGTTCCAGTGTCTCACCACCCTCACTGTAAAGAACTTCTCCCTAAAGGATCATCTTTTCCTTTTAGGGGAAGGTACTTCAAAGCACCACAGGTGGGAAAGGTCAGTCCTCTGCTTATTCTATAGATGTCACCTCTGCCACCTTCTTATGTAAAGTATTTTATTTCTGCAAGTTGTCCTACCAACATCAGTGACAGCAAATAGACTGAGACTCTACCTAAGGGCAGTACAGTTAGTGGACTTTGGTCCTTAATGAGCAGAAGGTGCAGTTCAATTGCAGTTCATTATTACATATCATTAGCTTATATCTCCAGGGGTCATTGGCAGATATCATTAGCAGGGGGTCATTAGCATGTTTAGTCAATATTGGGAGAGCTCAAGTCACTTCTGCAGTGTGAAGAAGGTGAGAGCAGATGATGCTTTATTAGTGGCTAATTCAGATGAGGCTGGGTCTGTGCCAGGGGCTTTAAGAGTGGAGCCCTGATGATCCAGGAGGGAGACCTGGTATCTCTGATGATGAAAGATCTGTATAAATAAAAAGAGGCCTCTGTACTTTTAGCACCTCACTCACATAACTGTAAAGCATAATTATGCGACCACCTTGAGAATATTAAGGCAGCCTTCAGTCTGACCAGCAGATGGATGGGTCTAGCACCATACTGACTTGCATGTGAAGTGAGGACTTATTTGGAAGACTTGTATTTATTATTTATAACCTTTTCTTACCCATGGCTGCTGGTAAAAAAGCTGCCCTTGCTGCACAGCTCTGGTCAGAGAGATGGTGACACAGCAAGGGCCACAGTATCAAGCTAGTGGGACCTGCACAGGGGCTTTGGGGTGCAGGGAATGCTTTTAGGATGATGTGGATTGTATGTCCCTTGAAAGGCAAATGCTCCCTAGGGTTTGGGCCATCATGACATCTACAGGATGGTTTCCAAGTGGAAAAAAACACCTACTTTTTCTAATTAGCCTCCATATCTTAAAGAACTGCCTAACAGCCAGTGTATCTGGGTAGTCTCCTGGGCAAGCTTGAAGTAACTTCCCTGTTGTTTTCTGCTTTTGCCCAGGGCTGTTTACTCCCAACATCCCCTGGGGCTGAAGTGTGCATGGAGGGGATGCGTCCTGTTCTTGCCATGTCTCATTGTGTCTCACTCCCATCCTCCTGCAAATCCTTAGCAATTGCATTAGGTCATTGGCAGTTTTCCTTTGGAAATTAGAAACTTGTGCCCATGGCGACGGGGATCAGTTTGGTCAGTTCTGAAAAGCATCTGGTTTGTGTGTGCTGTTTTTCCATTGGAAGTTGTTCATCTGATGTGTCGTGGTAGGCCTAAACAGGCCTCTTGGGCTTGTACATGTCCTGGCTTATGCAGACATGTTTTCCTGCTCTCTCTCCTTCTGTTTTGGGGACAGAGAAACCACGGGAAAAGGGACAAAGGACCTGGCACCACTAAGTCTGGGGTCCGGGGTCTGTCCATCACCTGCGGTAAAGGGTGCACACGACTGCCTTGTGCAGGGCCCGTGATCTGCCCAAAAAGGATAAAGCAAGCCTGTGGCTTCACCCAATATGGCCAAATCTTGGCTAACTGTCACTTGATTGGCTATCTCGTGTCCAAAGGTCCAATTGATCTTTGGGCTGTGTTAATAAAAGGAGCAGGGAACACGGGGTGCGTGCCTTCCGCCATTACAGGTGCCTGCTTGCATCCTGCCTGCTGCCTCCACGCATTCGCCAGTGTGATACCGTGAGNATGAAGGTGAAATTCATCTGTGGCGTCAGGATGTAAATTTATAAAAGAAATGCTGAAGGAGAGAGTTTGCATGTGGTTAAGTGTTTTGCGACACAAGTGCTCCACTTTATTAAAACAGCTGGTTTCACTTTGATATTTAATCACTAGTAAGTGCAAAATGATAAAAGAAAACTGCTTAACCTAAAAGAGCTATGTGCATATGATGTAATTTACTTTTGAAATTTGACATTTATTCTGGTCCTCTTGTTGTTGGGTTGGGTTTTTTTTCCCCCCCGCCACCTCAAAGCAGGAGAAATATCCAATTCACACCCTCAAAATGAAAAATGCAGTGTGTCATCTTCTTTCATGTAGCAACTTATGGAAGTGTTTAAACGGTCAGTGGTGGTGATTAACCAGCTCCAGTGCCTTAACTTGTAAATCTGATAGCAAATGTTTGATAGATTTGCCTCTACTTAAGTACAGCTAGGAGATCTGTTAACGCTTGTCACAGAGATTTACATAAGTGCAATAAGAAGTTCACACATTCAGTAATATTTCCTGAACTTTTGGAAGGAAGATTGGCAATTTTATAGCTATCATGGCTCACTAAAGATTTAAGAATCACTCAAGGCATATATGGAAGATGATGTAAGTTAGCACATCATATCTAAATAAATACCTGTTACACGGTATTCATCCACACACAAATCTGGGGTATTTTTAGTTAAGCATGAGAATGCTTCCCACTTCTGTGGTATGTGGGTGTTTTAACCTGTATTTCCAAAGAAGATGAATGATTTATAGTGCACCTCTCCCTCCCCAGCAAAACCAGGCAGCTTTGTTGAATGAAACGCTGATGTAATGATAACATTTTTGCTTATAAAAATTTTCAAAAGAAATACTTTGAAAATAAAAACAACAAATGTTCTTTTAGCACTAATGCTTGTAGCTTGGAAAGAAATAAATTGAAAGAGCAGTTTGAAAATCGAGAATTCTGCAGTCATGTCTGTGCTTCCAAAGAAAGTGAAACATTCCTTCTTCTCCCAGAGAGTAGATATTCTTCACAAACCTTGTTCTTCAGCTAGCTCCAGTATTTAACATATTACAACTACAGGTAGGTGACAGGTAGTATTTGGGCAGCATTACTAATTTTCTTTCCAGGGGATTTGCCTGCATTTATACACAGTATCTGCATCACTGAACTCTCCCGAATTAGTTGTGCTCTTTTCTATCTTTCTAAAAAAAAAAGGAAAAAAAAAAAAAGTTGAGACACTTAGTAAGCTAACAACAAGAAAAAATCACCCTTCTGAGTCAGCTCATTTAGCTCAGTTCCTGCAGACAACACAGAAGTGGAGATCAATTGTCTTCCAACATCATTTTTTCTGTTACCTCCAAAGCGTATTTAGGTAAAATGATGATCAGAGGGCTGGAGCAGCTCTGCCATGAGGACAGGCTGAGAGAGTTGGGGCTCTTCAGTCTGGAGAAGAGAAGGCTTCGAGGAAACCTTATAGTAACCTTCCAGTATCTGAAGGGGACCTACAGGAAGGCTGGGAAGGGATTATTTACAAGGTCTTGCAATGACGGGACAAGGGGCAACGGGTTTAAACTGGCAGAGGGAAGATTTAGACTGGGTGTTAGGACGAAGTTCTTTACAGTGAGGGTGGTGAAACACTGGAACAGGTTGTCCAGGGAGGTTGTGGCTGCTCCCTCCCTGGAGGTGTTCAAGACCAGGTTGGACGAGGCCTTGAGTGGCCTGTACTAGTGGGAGGTGTCCCTGCCTATGGCAGGGGGTTGGAACTGGATGATCTTTGAGGTCCCTTCCAACCTTACCATTCTATGATTCTATGAAAATGCCCGAATTTTAGGTTATTAGAGTAAATGAGATGAATAATTAAGTAGAAGTGAAAAGTAGTCATCTCAGACTGAGCCTGCCAACTGATTTCTAAAAGATAAGAAGACTATACACGAAGGTTGCCGAGGTTTCCTAGCCTCTGGACCATTCCCTGTTTCCAACAGTTTCCCCAATCAATGCTTCACTCAAAACCAAAACCTTTTAAAACTCTAAATATGTAGCTTTTGGATCCAATAGCTGCTTAAATCAATACAATTTAAATTGTTTCCTTCTACTTTGAAACTTTTGATGAAATAATTATACATAGTTAGATCCTACACAGATTTCACTGGTTGCCACTTTATTTAGAGATCTTCTACGTAGGGGTGCAGAGAGACAAATGTGGCAGACCTGTTCAAATTATTTCTAAATTAAATGCAGTAAATTCCTCTGTAATATGACCTGAAGATCAAAGCCTCATAAGAGATTTACCAAAACCAAATAATTTTTACAAAGAATATATGGCAACATCATGTTACCATGGCCATGTTGTTGTTCCACTTGCCATGTGAAAGTAATGAAGAGTGGTGCTACTTTATTTTCTGGATCCTTCATTAGCTTAAAAGGAGAAGATGACATCAGGATTCAATTTGGGGTTTATTTTCTCTCTCTCTTCCCCCCCCCAAGTTTTCCTTACAGTTTCAGTGCTCTTTCCCCTAAGAGCCCCATCTGGCTGGCTATTCCCTGCTTATGAGCATACACCTACTTCTGTTCTGCCTGCTGAAATCCAAGGGCTCTGTAGCATAAATCTGGGATAGCTCAGTGAAGTGTGAATTTGATCACTCTGATTAGTGCTGATTAGTTGCAAGCTGGAGTGTGAATGAGCAGTCTGACATGAACAGCATTTTGNTAGTAAGCTAACAACAAGAAAAAATCACCCTTCTGAGTCAGCTCATTTAGCTCAGTTCCTGCAGACAACACAGAAGTGGAGATCAATTGTCTTCCAACATCATTTTTTCTGTTACCTCCAAAGCGTATTTAGGTAAAATGATGATCAGAGGGCTGGAGCAGCTCTGCCATGAGGACAGGCTGAGAGAGTTGGGGCTCTTCAGTCTGGAGAAGAGAAGGCTTCGAGG
>WBNM01034045.1:339865-401657 GCA_013399055.1 Ramphastos sulfuratus
ATATATATATATATATATATATATATCAGACAGATTTTTTACCTAAACTTGTCTTTTCAGAGGAGATATTTCTGCATGCAACACCTTGGAGAATATATCTTATGAGTGACTGAAGGAGCTGGGGCTGTTTAGTTTGAGGAAGAGGAGGCTGAGGAGAGACCTCCTTGCTGTCTACAATTACCTGAAAGGGTGTTGTAGAGAAGTTGGTGCTTCTCACAGGTAATTANTCAAATGAGGCAAAGCCTGGTTTTAAACTCTGGGTTACGCAAGCATCCAAAGCCCATTTGGGCTAATTAATATTGAATCATGTGTGCAGAAGTTAGCTCCTGCCAGATATGTCTTCAGATATTCTAAACTGTTCTAGCTGGCTTTGGGAAATCTCATGACTTTCAGCGAAATGGAGCTTCTGAGTTTGCAGCAATCTGTTCTTTCTATTCTCTGCCTGCACAAAGTGCAGATGTGTACTTCAGAAATTCGCTGCTGCTGGAAAAGATTTCCCTCAGGGGTTCAGCTCAGGTTCAGTAGTAAAGGCAAGCTCCTAGGGGCATCTTTCTTCTAGCTATTCATTGTAGGTGTTGTCATTAGAGACTGTTTATGATGTTCACCGTGTTCTTCTTTCTTAGACTTATATCTTAACCTTGCAAAATCCAGCTTCCAGATCACATGATGTGAACTATCAGATTACACCACCCATTAAACAATGTCTTATCTTTCAGTGCCTCTTTTCCCATTGTTCTTAGTACACATCTTAATTCATGAGCACTGTATTTTTTATGTGGTTTGAAACGTTTCCATTAGTTAAAGAAGTCAGCTGAAATGTGCTTGTGTCTGCCCATTTTCTGACAATAAGGTCAAGATTTGTCTCTTTCCCTGGTGTAAATAGGTTAGCTTTCAGCAAAATAATAAAACTTTTTGATGACTTTTTAAAAAAGATAAAAGTCTATGAACAACAATAACATTCTCATGCTGTTACCACAGACAATATTTGTCATTTTCAGCTTTCTCCAATCTCACAATATAAGCAAAACTGTCTTTTATCTCAGTGTATGTACTCGTATGTATTGTCTCCTGCCACTATCCATAGATGAGATTCTTAGAGGGAAATCTTTAAACTGCTTTTCCAGTAATTGTGCTTTGCTGTTTGAACAGCTCCTAAATGAGGGCTCGCACCCCTGTTAGGGTACATAGGCTACTTCTGCTCTTTGTACAATATAAGGTACTTTGTGTCAAAGGTTATCACAAAAGTATCCTTGAATTCTACTCTATTCTCAGAGGCTACTTTACTTTTTTTTTTTTTTTTTTNGCCCAGGGTGGTGGTTGAATCACCAACCCTGTATGTGTTTAAAAGTTGTTTGGATGTGGTGCTTGGGGGTATTGTTTAGAGGTGAACTTTGTAGAGTAGGGATATTGGTTGGACTTGGTGATCCTGAGGGTCTTCTCCAACCAGAATGTTTCTGTGCTTATGTAAACTTGGAACTGACAGTCAACTGCAACCGCGTGCAGCACAGGAAACATTTTATGAAGACACTTTGGTGAGCTCTTGCTACAAATCCAGCTCTTGCTCCCGAGGTATCTTAATGAATATCCACTAGGAATTGCTGTAGTCTGGCCCAGACATGGTTGCAATTCCATATTATTGTCTGTGTCTGCCTTTTGAAGGAAGACCTGAAACCCCATGCATACAGAGGAAAATAAAGCATTGTAATGGAGTTCTCCAAAATATTTTTTTATCTGAAAATTTAATTGAATCAGCATGTTCATCATTTAGAGCTTACTCTATAACTGTTTTTTCAACCCATTTTAATAACTATTTAAAATATAAACCACGGTGTAGTAAAAAAAAAAAGAATTATNCTGAACAATACTACTGCGTCAATGATCTTTACTCTCATTTCAGGCCCTACTGAAAGTATAAACTGATAAAAGTTTAAATAGTTGAAAGCAAGATATTGTTTCTGAAATTTCATTTATGTATATATATATATATATAGACACACACACACACACACACACATATATATATATATATATATATATATATCAGACAGATTTTTTACCTAAACTTGTCTTTTCAGAGGAGATATTTCTGCATGCAACACCTTGGAGAATATATCTTATGAGTGACTGAAGGAGCTGGGGCTGTTTAGTTTGAGGAAGAGGAGGCTGAGGAGAGACCTCCTTGCTGTCTACAATTACCTGAAAGGGTGTTGTAGAGAAGTTGGTGCTTCTCACAGGTAATTAGTGATAGAACAAGAGGGAATGGCCTCAAACTGTGACTGGGTAGATTTAGACTGGACATTAGGAAACATTTTTTCCCAGCAAGAGTGGTTAGGCATTGGCATGTGCTGCCCAGGGTGGTGGTTGAATCACCAACCCTGTATGTGTTTAAAAGTTGTTTGGATGTGGTGCTTGGGGGTATTGTTTAGAGGTGAACTTTGTAGAGTAGGGATATTGGTTGGACTTGGTGATCCTGAGGGTCTTCTCCAACCAGAATGTTTCTGTGCTTATGTAAACTTGGAACTGACAGTCAACTGCAACCGCGTGCAGCACAGGAAACATTTTATGAAGACACTTTGGTGAGCTCTTGCTACAAATCCAGCTCTTGCTCCCGAGGTATCTTAATGAATATCCACTAGGAATTGCTGTAGTCTGGCCCAGACATGGTTGCAATTCCATATTATTGTCTGTGTCTGCCTTTTGAAGGAAGACCTGAAACCCCATGCATACAGAGGAAAATAAAGCATTGTAATGGAGTTCTCCAAAATATTTTTTTATCTGAAAATTTAATTGAATCAGCATGTTCATCATTTAGAGCTTACTCTATAACTGTTTTTTCAACCCATTTTAATAACTATTTAAAATATAAACCACGGTGTAGTAAAAAAAAAAAGAATTATTGAACAAATGATTCATTATAACATTAAAATGCAGACACTGAGGTGAAGCCAATAAATGTAAAACTGATTAATTAAGTTAAGAAAAATCAATAATAAAAATACAAAGTGCCTACATGAAAACCATAGCAATGCCATGTTCCTCCAAAAAGACATAGTCGAGGGAATGTGGTTTGCTTTATCGTTGTTCCAGCATGTACGAATCTGTTCTCCCAGGATAAATGAATTATTTTGTTTGGTCTTTGAAAGACAGTGTCTTAAAAATCTGTGTAGGTTAATTTCTCCAAAGTTTACAAAGAAATGGCGAGTTACTGAAGCTGTGGTATTATCTGAAACAATGAAAGACAGCAGGACTCTCACACGCAACCTGCGCAGCAAGGAACACAATAATTAAACTGAGCAATCTGTGTTACCACAGACACCAAACCAACCAACTGGTTACAACTTGAATGCAGCTTTGGGTTAAGCAGCACACACATCGAGACTTGTGGTTGCTTAGTCTGAAAGCTGCTAGGTATTTGCCATGTTTTCTCTACTGGAGCTCCTAAAACAGCTCATGGTCAATTGATGGGGTCTGATCAGTTTTTGGATACGGTGGCACTAGAAGGGAGACATGAAAGCAGAAAATTTATTAACTGTAGTGAGAATAGGAAGTTATAGAGCCCTGAAGAGAAGAGAGATTGTCTAAAGGGAGTGAGTATGCTTCTGTTCTGTAATACATCTCTTGAGCAAGTAGGGTCTCTCTCTCTCTGGAAATCACTTGCCTCAGCAAAAGATGGGCCTAAAACTTGTTGTCTTTGCTTGATACAGAAGGTGAAATATAGAGTACTGTTCTGAACCCACTTTTGTGCACTGGGCCCGTATCCAGAGCTGTAAATGCATGCAAGAACTGACCTTTCTGCTGCCTTGATGAAGATTGTTGCTGGTGGACTCCTGCCACAAGAAAATAGAGAAGTGGGTTGTAAAAGAACTTGCTTAGACTTGACAAGTTTGCTGAGCATTTCTTCCTCAAATTAGAATGAAAGGAGTAGAAGGTAGACTTCAGCTTTCTCAGCTGACACATCTTTGGCTTCAGAGTTGAAAACATTTCAACATCTCTGTGAATTTCAGCAGATATTTGGGTTCACTTTTAACATGCCTGATGTCAGCACAGTGTAGCTGAAAGCCAAGACTCCCTGCCAAGAAAGAAATGTGTCCAATATCAATCATCATGTACTTAGCAGCCTGAGTCCTGTCTGGACCAATGACTTTACTAACTTCATTCTCCTATCTGAGTTACTTCTTTTTCATCCCATAAATAGGATGATTGCAAGACATAACCCAAAATATCTAAAAGGATCAAAAATAGAACTACATGGAAACTATCCTTTTGGGTGGGTGTATTTTTCCTTGGCTTTACAAGAATATGCACATTTCTCCATAGTAAAATTCCAACCTGGAACAAATTATGAAGGGACAACTCTCAATGGGCATAAATCAGCATAGCATGTCAATTTACAAGGATTTTTTTTTTTAACTCCACCTGAAAATCTACCATTTTCACAGAAAAATATCCCTCTTATTAGGAACTATTTTCACGCTTGCTGTGATCAAAAGCTTGGGATTTGGGAGGATTTTTTTTCCCCCTCTCCTTTCAATGTTACCACCAAAAAAAAAAAAAAAAAAAAAAAAAAAAAAAAAAGATTTTTTAAAAAAATTTTTTTATTCTTCTACAAAAAAAAAAAAAAAAAAAAAAAAAAAGCTGATCTTGTAAATAAGTTTATGTATCTCTAACAAAGAATGACTTGATCTCTGTAAAGATACACATGAGGCCTTCTTGTTCCATAGTTTCCACTGAGCATGACATGTCTGGAATGCTTTATGATGACTGCATCACCAAAGTACTAAGGAGTAAAAAGAACTTGGAGAAGTCTCTAAGCCTGCGTATTGACTTGCTTTACCATTTTATTGGATTAGTCATCATCATAAATCAAATTCTAGCTCTCATAGTTTGATGATGATGCTGTTAAATTGTCTAGGTGCCACCTCTGAGTACTGCCAGTGATGCATGTCTTGGGTGCTTTGTAATAAAGTAAGGGGGACGTTTTATTTCTAAGGCAAAATTGGCCCTGGAACAAGATGAGGATTTCCTGAGGTTTTGCAGCCATATCTCACAATACAAACTTGTACTTGCAGATCAACTCCATGCTGCCTCCTCCAAGCCTTGTGCCTCTCCCTTCTCATCTCTGCATGCTGCAGTATCCTGTCAGGCAAAAAAGGAAAAAGTTTATCTGCCAATGATTAGCACAAAACTGCTAGGCTACCTTTACAAAATCAAGGCTGTTTTCCTCTGAGTATTGTAAATGAAAGCCTTCTCTATTTTAAGGCAGGTAAAAATGCTGCAAAGGCTCCCATACTGGTGGTAAACTTAAGCCACAGCCAGAGCTGATCATTTATGTATCGCGAAGTCAGTGTTGCCTAAAGGAAAATCTCCTTCTGCTTAAATTATTGATAAGCTGTACTTTTGGAGTAGGTACTTATGAACACTTTGCAGATAATCACAGATGCATTACAGCATAGGAACAGTGCCTTTTTCAGAAAACTTCTATTTTTATAGGCACAATATGGTCAAAAACTTATCCAAACTAGCATATACTTCTGTGCTTTATCAATCTGTAAGTTTGTCTGCATAGACTGAAGAAAACTCACCAGTGTCCCTTAATTCTTTCAGCCTGAATCAGATGTGGGGAAATACATGAACTTTCCCTTGATACTGAATCTTTTATAGCTCATTACCTAGCATTGAACTTAGTCCTTTGTCATAACACTGTGTTTGATACCATAAAAGATGCTGGCCAGGTGAGACTTGGCTGAAGTTCAGAGCAGATCTGCCCATGAAAAACAAGCTTCAGAGACTGTCTCAGTTAAGAGATTTCCATTGCTGATGAAGGTTTCAACGTAAGTGTTTAGAAGAAAGGCAAACATCCTTCCTACACCCAAGTGAGAGTTTACAGACAGGGGAGAACCTGCTGGCACTGTCATAGCAGTTTTGACCTGCTTGCAGTGAAGCAGGGCAGCCTCTGTGATCCTGGAGATGAAGTTCAGCAAAGGGGAGATCATATTAGAGGTGTCAAACACTTCAGCAGCCACTGAAGTTTTTGAGCTAAAAACCTCCCCTGCAGACAATGCCAAGACTTACTGCAGATGCAGAGTTCAGAAAAGGGGAAGATCCTTTTTTATTTTTCATTCAAGCAGACTTGGCTTTTATGGTGTCTGAAGAAGAATAAAAAGGGCCATGATTACTGTGGACTACTAATGAATTTTTGAATTAAAATTTCCAGTACTCATTATTGTTCTCATAAATTTTACCTATAAGATCTATTGCTTGGAGCCAAATTGTTTCCAAATTTCTACTTCACTCTTTTTATTAGGAGAAGCCTAGACTTTCGGTCAGGTCCCATGTGAGTGTGATTCAGTGTAGCTCCATTCAAGCTAAAGGAATTGTATGAATTTATACATGCTGAGAAAGCAGCCTACAATTCAGAAGTCATGAAGCAACTTCTCTGTCAGCATTTCTAGAAACACATTACCCTCTTCCATCTCTCCAACACAGTGTGCAGGTGTGCGGGAGACGGGAAAACAGAAAATTCTGTTGACTTGAATAGTGCATCTTCTGTTTTTAGACCTCCAAAGGTGCATGTTTTGTGAACAGAGATTTTTGTTGGGTGTAATTAAATTAATTTTCAAGGAAGTTACTAATTTCATTGAAAGCTACAGATCCTCCCAATGCATGATTCATCATAACTCCACCTCAGCCCTGGCCTGCAGGGATAACTAACTCCTTTGGTGAGAAGATAATTTTATTTTAATTCTCATGCAATCATTGGACAACTTCAAGATGAATGCCAGCTATCAATCTTTATGAGTGAAATATTGTTCTCACTATTAGGGTGTGGTGGAGTAAAGGATGTCATGCTTTAGTACCTATAAAGCTTTTTGAATATGATTTTGTGTGTAAGCCATAATAAACATAAAAATTATACTTTATGACTTACATGAAAAATACATTAAGACAACCAAAATTAAAGACTTTGAACAGCATGGGAGATTTTTTTTTTTTTTTTTTATAAAGGATTTAAGATTTATTTTTCCCAACAATTCTATTCAAATTAATAACAGGTTTCAGAGGTGGCTTTTTTTCTGTAACTATTTTCCTCTTTTAGCAAATTATTATTTTTGGTCCCTCCATTCCTATATGCCTAGAAGAAATCATGAAAAAAAAAAGAACAGTTTTTACTATTCGCATCTACTGTTGTATCAGAGATATTTGAGCTTCACAGAGACTGGAAAATTCAAGGGGAATGTTGACTGTGAAGGAAATGAAGGACCAGACTTTAATGAGCACTTCAGACTAACTACACATTGCATTGCAAAGTCCCCACGTTACTGTCAGCATACTTGGTGGATTTTGCTAGCGTATAAAATGTGCTAGACGCTCCTAATAATGATAATTACAGTCCTCATCCTGCCAGCAATTTACCTAGGCAGACATCTACACCCATATGGAGCTCCATAAATTTTAATAGTACTCCACATTGGTGTGGAGGAAGAAGTGGTGTTTAACACAGACAACTGTTGTGTGACCCTCATCCTGAGTGGAATTTGGGTGTTCTCTGGTGAGACCTCACCTGGAGAACTGCGTCTAGGTCTGAAGCCCTCGATATAGGAAGGACAGGGACCTGATGGAGTGGGTCCAGAGGAGGGCCATGAAAATGATCAGGGGGTTGGGGCACCTCTGCTACAATGACAGGATGAGGGAGCTGGGGTTGTTCAGCCTGGAGAAGAGGAGGGCCTGGGGAGACTTAATAGAGGCTTTCCAGTACCTGAAGGGTACATGAAGGATGGGGAGAGACTGTTTACAAAGGCCCGAAGTGACAGGATGAGAGGCAATGGCTTCAAATTGAAGAGCAGTTTTAGAATGGATATCAGGAACAAATTATTTACTATGAGGGCAGTGGACCACTGGATCAGGGAGGTGGTTGGGGACCCTTCCCTGGAGATCATAGAATCATAGAATCATAGAATGGTAAGGTTGGAAGGGATCTCAAGGATCATCTAGTTCCAAGCCCCTTCCATAGGCAGGGACACCTCCCACTAGCACAGCTCACTCAAGGTCTTGTCCAACCTGGCCTCGAACACCTCCAGGGAGGGAGCAGCCACAATCTTCCTGGGCAACTTGTTCCAGTGCCTCACCACCCTCATTGTAAAGAACTTCCTCCTGACATCTAGTCTAAATCTTCCCTCTGCCAGTTTAAACCCATTGCCCCTAGTCCTGTCATTGCTAGACTTTGTAAATAGTCCCTCCCCAGCCTTTCTGTAGGTCCCCTTCAGATACTGGAAGGCTATATATACTGGAGATATTCAAGGTGAGGCTCAACAGGGCTCTGAGCAACCTGGTCTAGCTGAGGATGTCCCTACTGACTGCAGGGGAGGTTGGACTAGATGACCTTTGGAGGTCCCTTCCAGCCCGGACCATTCTATGATTCTCTGCTCAGGTATGTCCCACTGAGCGCACTGGGTGCATGTGTGCATGCGAGCATGGTTCCAGAGTTCATTCCTTTGTGCAGTGTTATTACATTTGGAAAAAAATCTTTGAGGAGAAATTTATTCTGTTGCAATACCACGTGCTGGTTTGAGGCTAATNTAGGTCTGAAGCCCTCGATATAGGAAGGACAGGGACCTGATGGAGTGGGTCCAGAGGAGGGCCATGAAAATGATCAGGGGGTTGGGGCACCTCTGCTACAATGACAGGATGAGGGAGCTGGGGTTGTTCAGCCTGGAGAAGAGGAGGGCCTGGGGAGACTTAATAGAGGCTTTCCAGTACCTGAAGGGTACATGAAGGATGGGGAGAGACTGTTTACAAAGGCCCGAAGTGACAGGATGAGAGGCAATGGCTTCAAATTGAAGAGCAGTTTTAGAATGGATATCAGGAACAAATTATTTACTATGAGGGCAGTGGACCACTGGATCAGGGAGGTGGTTGGGGACCCTTCCCTGGAGATCATAGAATCATAGAATCATAGAATGGTAAGGTTGGAAGGGATCTCAAGGATCATCTAGTTCCAAGCCCCTTCCATAGGCAGGGACACCTCCCACTAGCACAGCTCACTCAAGGTCTTGTCCAACCTGGCCTCGAACACCTCCAGGGAGGGAGCAGCCACAATCTTCCTGGGCAACTTGTTCCAGTGCCTCACCACCCTCATTGTAAAGAACTTCCTCCTGACATCTAGTCTAAATCTTCCCTCTGCCAGTTTAAACCCATTGCCCCTAGTCCTGTCATTGCTAGACTTTGTAAATAGTCCCTCCCCAGCCTTTCTGTAGGTCCCCTTCAGATACTGGAAGGCTATATATACTGGAGATATTCAAGGTGAGGCTCAACAGGGCTCTGAGCAACCTGGTCTAGCTGAGGATGTCCCTACTGACTGCAGGGGAGGTTGGACTAGATGACCTTTGGAGGTCCCTTCCAGCCCGGACCATTCTATGATTCTCTGCTCAGGTATGTCCCACTGAGCGCACTGGGTGCATGTGTGCATGCGAGCATGGTTCCAGAGTTCATTCCTTTGTGCAGTGTTATTACATTTGGAAAAAAATCTTTGAGGAGAAATTTATTCTGTTGCAATACCACGTGCTGGTTTGAGGCTAATTGGAATATATGGCTGTGGTTTAGTTTCTCACTTTGCATCTTCAAAAATCAGAGGGGGAGAGGCAGCACATTTAATTTGCTGAATTATTATAACTGAGATGCTGGTCTTTTGTATTTGGCTTCCAATTATTTTTAATTTTGTTCGAGTTTTTTGAGGTGTGGCAAGAAGGTCTTTTCTAGAGACTGCGTTTCTGTCTTTTAACAAAGTATTTTGGAATGAGAAATATCTTCTCAGCCCTTCAGTTCTGGATTCCCAGAATTAGGTCTTGCTCATGTAAATGCTAGTGCAGAACTCAGACTATACATTGTTATAAGGATTGCTTGAGTACTACTTTTTTCTGAGATTTTTGTTTTCTGTCAGAATTCCAAAGTTCTACTGATTTTGTTTCTGAACTGTAGGGAGGTAGTTTTGAACTATGACATTCCTGCTTTTCAATGCAGAAAATCTTCAGGCATGATCTTTGAGGACCTTCTCCATGCTTAACTGCTAGAAACCAATAAAAAAAAGTGTACTGATTTCTTGATTCATGTTGATCATTAATTTATAAAAAATTATTGGTGAACTCTTGTCAAATTGCATAAATAGTGCAACAAATGACACGAAAATAATTGAATAAATTCGAAGTATATGTTTTGGTCGTGTTCTGAACTACTGCATATGAATAAGAGAACTTAGCTATTAGTAGAAAACCATTTAAAAGTATATTTTATTGAAAATTTAGACTGATGTTCTTTTGAAGCATACACACAGCACTAAGTGTGAACGAACTGATACTGGAATTCACTTCAATAGTAAGCATATCAGGAACTCTGCTATCTCAGAAATACAGAAATGTGTTGCCTGCTTTTGCTACATCATATTGCTAAAAGATGCCATAATCCTCTTGTAATTAGTGTTAGAGTAAGTTAGAGAGAAATGAGGAAGCCTCAGCTGAAGCTAAGTTCCTTTGATAAATATATGTAATGCTCTTTTCCTGTCAACTTGGTTTCGAATAATTTATAAACATAACTACATATCCAGTTCTAGTATGGAGGTAGTGCTGTTAAAGCATGGCAACTCTACAGAGCTACTAACCTGCTTCTCCACTGGACCCTCATGAAACTCATGCAGTTTGGCCAATTTATTTTTGATCTCTTTTAATGGAGAGAAATCAGGTCACAGAGATCCAAGCCATTTACCTCAAAGCTTAAGAAGTGCAGGCTAAATATTTCCAAAAAGAGTGGTCTTATACTTAATTTCCCATTCTTATTGTAAATGTGCTGAAGTAGGCAGCATCAGGCAAGAGGATGGTTTCAAGATTTAAATTCCATGATTGGGAGTGTGCTGGTTTGAGGGTTTTGATCTGTGGTAGGATCCAGGCTGTGCAAATTGTGACTTTAAACCCTGTTTGTTAGGTTGCTCCTCCTTTGCTAACTCTTGCAATAGTGATGCTTTGAAGGACAGATGTCAGCATTCAGGAGTACTAGGATTTACTGTAGGCAATCACAAAGCCTTCTAGGGATGTCAGGTAGCACATACATGCTGAAAGCTGACAATTCTGCCAAAAAAAAAAAAANAATTTAAAAAAAAAAAAAAAAAAAAAAAAAAAAAAAAATCTGCCCTGAAATTAATTTGATTCTCTCCACAACCTCTTTTATTCAGAAGAGTTAATACTGTTCTTTCTGTTTCCCAAAACTACCTTTTGGGTTTTTTTTTAATTAAACATCTCATAGTATATAAATAGTTTTCTCCAAATACATCTTTGAAACAGAATCTTCAAGTCTGTCCATTATCCCTCACCTAGAAAATTAACAGGCACTCAAATGAATTTTCTCAATGCCTGTAATGAGTGTTCTTTAGCTATCCTTTTGATTCACAGCTCTATACTATCTACTACTGAATATGTGCATGTGTGGATGGCCAGGAGGCCACAGCATCACAGCAAACAGAGTGGACATTTTCATGAGCTTCTGAAATAACAAATGTTGCTTTCCTATAAATTTATGATTGCCAGCTCTCTTTTGAATTTTTCCTCACAATTCAGTCATTTCAGAGGTTTCTCCCCACTGTGAACTCTCAGGAAGTCTTGATTCAACTTTTCCATGAGTTGGGTAAGGTAAGCATCTCAGCCTTCTAAGGAGTGATTTGTTCTAATGAAGTATCTAGGAACCTGGTTAGGAAGTTTGGGATTATTGTGCATTTGTTAAATACATTGATAAGTAGACACTGGGCTGAAAATTACAAGGGTTAAAGACAGGTGGATAGTTTGATCACATAGACCTAACTTCATTAAGAAATCAAGCTAAAAATATCCAAGGCAACAGAAGAAATGCTATATGGGCATTTTGATCATTTTACTTTTGATCCCTCTGATTTCAGAAGGGCTCTTTCAGCTCCGTGCTGGTGCTCTGAGCACACCTATCTGTTGGAAAATAGCCCCAGAGAACACACACATTCACTTCAGTTTACAGACTCTAATTTTATTGCTTTTATTTTTGCTTAATTAAGAAAATGTTTGGATAAAATGGAACCACAAAGGAAGGGACAACTACTGTGAAACAAAAAAAAAAAAAAACCAAAACAAACCAAAACAAAAAAAAGAGGCAGATTGCAACTGTGTGCAACTAAGGGCTCTTCATAATTCATGTTAAACACTCTTCAATTTTTTAAAAAAAGAAAAGTAATATTTCAGAAGTACTAAGCATTATGCTTAAACCACAGATTCTGTAAAAAATGGACTGCATAAGCTATTAGCAACTGTATGCGTCATAAACACCTTAGGCGAGAAAATCAGATCCTAATGCCAAATGCAGCTCAGCTCCATCAGTCTACATGGAGCTACACTTCTGCAATTTTATAAGATAAATGTCTGTGCTGTTTTATATGATGAAACTACAGCTTGGGTGAATCCTCTTATTTTTCACTGGTGATTTAATAAAGGCAAGCTCAATATAAATACTGAAAGGCTGCTGGTATTGAAAGTGCTCTCTTCCCTAGTATCTGAAATATGTGAGAGCTTTCTCTTTTCATATTGATTGTTCCAAAAGAAAAAATAAATGGTTAAGATTTGTCTATACAAGAAGTGGGTATATTTACTAACTGTTGGGCTCTAAACACTTTCTCTAACGTACTACACTTTATATCACGTTTGCAGAGGAAGCTTTGTTGAGCTATGATTCCTCCCAGCTACTGTGAACTTCAAAACCTTTTTTAATCTCATCTGAAACAGCTAGTGAATGCTCGCCTGCTGCCACTTGGTAGAGATTACAGAGCTAAAGAGGAGAAATGTTGCAAACTATATTCCCCTGCACCTATTTCTTTGACACACGTCACTGTGGTAACACAACAAAAGAGCTGCATTTAATTATTTTTTTCCAATAAGAGCTCCTAAGTTTAAAAGAGATAGGGTATTTATGATACCCATTTCTGCTCTTTAATCCACAAGATACCAAAAGATACAGAACATAAAACAGTGTCTAGTGGAACCAACCCACCGTGCCTCTGGAAATGTTTGCCTTGTTCTGCATCCCTCTCCAAATAAAATACTGAGCATTAATTTAATCATTAAAAGAATAAAGAAAATAAGAAGTGATGAAAATGTAATCAAGACAGACAATTAATAGCTGTAGAAGTGTCATTTTTAAAGCAGTTTAAAACATCTCCTGTGCTGCTCTGCTGTGTTCATGAAATAAACCTACTTTAATTATTTCCTGTTCAAGCTTTCCTCTGTTTCCTTGGTTTTAGGAGGAGTTTACCTAGCGAAAACCAATGCTGCTCATTTCCTCAGTGGATTAACTGGGCAATGATGAAACAGAAGCTTCTGTCTGCTTCATTCTTTACACAACCTGGTGTTAAAGAGTGACCTTTCACCCTCAGAGATTTTAAGGATTAAGGATGCTTTTAAGTCTCGGTCTGGTTACTAATCCACCACTTTCACTTGATGTTAAATAAGCACTTCCTGATTTACCCTTTAAATCCTGTAAACATAATAAAACAGAGTTTAACCTTTACCTTAGGATTTTACCACTATCTTATGCTCTCTCAAATAAACCTTTATAAGAAGCAGGGAAGAGAAAACTAATAAGCCATAGCCTGATTTTTTATTTTATTTTACTTTATTTTTTTTTTTTTTTACCTTGGGATATGTAACAAAACATTACAATATTTTTAATATATTCAGGTCACACAGTTGTTAGGGTGTATCAGGGTCCTTACACTGTGCAAATAATGGAATTTTTAAAAAGCATTTATAAGCTATTTGAGATAATGAAATAGATGTTTCTTCTGCATTCAGACTGCTGTGAGCAAACGACACTGGAAGGAGCCAGAATGGAAATATATTGAAAGAGATTTCATAATCCAAGGCTTTGCAACATTCAAGAATATCATTTAGCCTCCAGCCATCGCTTTGTAAAGTCAGGCTCCCATCTGGTGTAAATTGCATGTAAACTCCATTCACAGCCCGGGGACTATCTTGATTTACACCAGCCATGGATCTGACCCCACAGAACTAGCTTTTTGCTGTGTTTTTCTCTTTAGGAAAATGGCGTCTGTGCTGAGGAAATATTCACTCATGGCTCTTTCCAGTAGCTGTATTTAAGAGTACAAACTCATCACAAAGTTATTCTGTGATGGTGTAACTAGCTAGGTAGATGAAGAGAGAGAAGTAGATGCTGTCTACCTCGATGTCAGCAAGGCTTTTCACACTGTCTCCCTTAAAATCCATACAGGTAGGCTTAGGAATAGTGATAGATGAATAGATAGTGAAGATTGAGAACTGGCCGAAGGACAGAGCACAGAAGATTGTGATCAAAGGGGCAAGGTCTAGTTGGCTAGTGGTGGTCCCTAGGGGTCAGTATTGGGTCCAGTCTTGTTCAACATACTCATCAACAACCGGGATGAGGGAACAGAGGGCACTGTCAGCAAGTTTGCTGATGACACAAAGCTGGGAGGAGTGGCTGACACACCTGAAGGCTGTGCTACCATTCATCAAGATCTAGGCAGGCTGAAGAGTTGGGTAGAGAGTAACCTTATGAAGTTCAGCAAGGGCAAATGTAGGGTGCTGCAACTAGGGAGGAATAAGCCCATGCATCAGCACAAGTCAGAGGCTGACCTGCTGGAAAGCAGCTCTGCAGAAAAAGACCTGGGAGTCTTGGTGGACAACAGGATGACCAGGAGCCAGTAATGTGTACTTGTGGCCAAGAAAGCCAACAGTATTCTGGGGTGCATTAAGAAAATTGTAGCCAGCAGGTCACTGTACTCTGCCCTGGTGAGACCTCATCTGGACTGCTGTGTCCAGTCCAGGCTCCCCAATTCAGGAGAATCAGGGAACTACTGATGAAAGTCCAATGACAAGCCACAAGGATGACTAGGGGACTGAAGCATCTCTCTCATGAGGAAAGGCTGAGAGATGTGGGGCTCTTTAGCGTGGAAAAGAGAAGACCAAGAGGAGATCTTCTCAATTCATATAAATATCTAGAGGGTGGAAGTGAAGAGGATGGGGCTGGGCTCTTCTTGGTGGTGGCCAGTGATAGACACGAGACAATAGGTGCAAACTAGAACATAAGAGGTTTCAATTGAACTTAAGGAGAAACTCTTTTTTTACTTTGAGGGTGACAGAGAACTGGAACAGGCTGCACAGAGAGGCTGCAGAATATCTCTGGAGGTATTCAAAACCTGCCTGGACATGTTCTTGTGGAACCTGACCTAAGCAAACCTCCATTAGCAAAGGTTTGGACTAGATAATCTCCAGAAGTCCCTTCCAACCCCCCAGCAGTCTTTGTTTCTATGATTCTGTGATCACTACACCAGAATATTTCTGTCTGGTTCACACCTCTAAAGGGTGCCACCTTATAATTTATTTATATAAATATATTTCTATCTATATAAGGAACTTCAGCACAATGCTCCCAGTCTGGAGCCTGGTCTGAGGACCAAGGACTGGGTGGGAGCAGCTGGGAGCCTCTGCCTGCACAACAGCTCCAAGAGCTGAACAAAAGACAAAAGTACCTGAAAGAAACCTGCCAGAAAAGCCCTCTTCAAATTATTACAGCTGCCACCTGTTGAGTATTTTTAATGAAGTTTGTTTTCAGCAAACAACCAAAATACCTTTCAAAAATTCTGAATTCTGTCACCTTAGAGAGTTTCCAATAGTTGATAGCATTAAGTAGAAAAAAAATTATCCTATGATAAGAAGTTAATTCCCTTTTCCTGAGGCTCTAAATCATGAACCTTATTAACAAAGGAGCACAGTTATCTGTCTGAATGGGAACCTTGCTTGACTTTTGATATCTTTTTGGGAATATTTATTTTAATTAAATTGGATATCTGCCTTGTATCTTGCAAATATCTGATTGTCTCTGCATCATCTATTGCCTAAGAGGAAATATAGACAAAGTAATCATTTATACATGCAAGATTTTCTTACTGTGATCAACAATCCCTTTGTTTTCTGCCTTAATAATGCAAAATATCCAGTTGCCTCCATGTTTGCTAATGCTGCTCATCGTGGTGCAAATTATTCAGATACAACTGCTCCTCAACAAGTTTCAGAGACCTGTTACCTGAGCTGGAGAGGAGCTCTTGTCAAAACAAATGCTGATGCCTTAGAGGCTCTGAATAACATCAGAGTGTAGTGCTGGGGCAGTCACTTCCCTAATGTCTGCTGGGGATAAGTAAATGATAGTTGTATTTCAGAAATGTTTTGAATTCATAGAGTGAAGACTCTTTGGAACTACTCCGGAAATCATTGAGTTTACATGGTAGGGCTGCTTTTGAGAGTTCTATGGTTCCCAGAATGGCCTGCTGTCCTAGGACACATTTATAGTATTGGACCTTTTTCTGCAGTCTATTGAAGATAAAATTCCTGTCAAAGGTAATCAGAACTGTGCCAGTGTGTGCAAATAAGAAATAGGACAAAGAATAAGATTTTTAACAAAGGATATTTGATTTTCATTTTAATTTGGGAAAGGTGAACAGGAAAAAATGCTTTTGTTTCACAGGTTTTCCATAAACACTGGCAATGCCTTGTTCATGTGTCTTGTGCCAAAGTGGTCATGTGAGGGATTGATAGTGAGAATAAAACCAGTGTGAAAATAAGACTGAGAATGTTTTTAAAACAGAAGAACCTTCCCTTTGCATCAGCCTCCTGCAGACACTGAAGACCTATTTCACAGCCATGTCAATAGTATTCCTTTCCTATGAAGCAGAATTTTTGACCAGATTGAGCAAAAGCAAGCCAGCCTTCAGATTCATGGGTGCTAAACTAGAAGAGTTTGGTTGATTTAGGTAAACACTCTCTTTCCACTTAACAGAGGTAATGGTAAGAGATCATCCACCTTTCTTCACCTGTAAAACTTTGTCTTTAGTGAGGCATCCCTGCATGTGGAGATCAAATGGAACTGAGTAAGAAGGTCTGAAATGATCTCTACTGGAAGCGGTGACAGTAAGCTTGACTTCTCAGCTAGAGTGAGAGCTGGCCGAGCTGGTAGCATGGAGTGGTGTTTGCACTTCATGATGCACATGTCTGAGCTGAACTGACTCTGCAGTACTGGCAGGGCACTTGAGTGATCTGCCTTCTACATGTTAAGGCAATGTTTTACTCAGACTCTGCTTGTCTGAGTCAGCACTGCCTCATGTTTATGGTGACTATCTATGGCCATGTTGGTGAAAACAGGGTCTCTTTGATACCTTGATGCTCTTTGATAGTTTTACTGGCTATGCCAGACAGGCAATGAATATATCTTTAGTTCTGCTTTTAAATCAAAAATCCTTCCCAGAAGAAAAGCCTTGGACATCTTGACAAGGTAGTATTGCTCCATGGAATACAGGCAGACATCAAGAAGCTTTTTCTTGAAAACAATTCCTCACTCCCCTAAAATTACCTAAAGCTTTTTCTTTACTAAACAAAATATCCGACAACATATAACTTAATCATGGTCTGCATTCTGCCAGGAATAGAATAGAACCACCTTAACATGAAAATGTAATTATTGATGGTTGTTTTCAGCATGAATGATAATTTGGGTTTCTCATCCTACATGAAAAGAAATTCCAGTTATTTCTGCTCTTCTACAGAGAGCTGAGACTTCCTTTCCAAGTCCTTCATCTGATTCCAAAGTAGCTTAGTTCAGGAGATTCATGCACTTTGTGTAACACAGGCTACTGGTACATGATCTGGGATGTGTTCAAGTGAAGGAAACCCATAACAATTAAAAAGGTGGAAGTGATTTAAGGTGTTGAACTAAAGAGGTGGCTTTTTTCCTTCTTTGTTCTGTTACTATAGCTTTCTTGTACTATTGCTTTTGCACTTTTTAATGTCTTGGAAATGGCTTATATGTGATGTATTCCTTTAGTATGTTTCATTATTATCATTGTTTGCTTAACTCTCCTGAATAACAATTATTTTATTTTTTTTTCCCCCCTAAATTCTGGAATAGTGAAGGAAAGCTCACACCTGTATCTGGGATGTATTATTTGCTACAGCTACTTCTTGGCTTCCTGCTATAATTAATAATATCTAGAGCTTTTCCTTGTAGCTTTTAGTTAGCTATTCAAGAAGCTGAGTCAGCTCCTGCCTTCATGTTGGGACACTGGTCTGCTGGAAGGTGAGGTGATTTGCCTGAAGTCAGCCAGTAGACCACTGGTGAAGAGGTGAAACACTGACTCAGTTGTCTCACTATCCTTGGAGACACATTGCCTCAGTTAATTGACATTAATCAAATCTGATTCCTATCTTCAGCTGATGATCTGCTGATATACCAACCACAGTTCTTGTTTCATTGCTGAGGTTGCCTGCAGGAGAAGGCAACCAAAGAATTTGGTCTGGGAAACAAGATCTGAAGGATTTCCACAGGGGCCATGAAAGGCAAGATTGAAGAAACTCAAGGAGAACGGGGAAGAGCAGTCACAGAAGCTGGCTGTGGCCACCTCCTGAACATGACCTGAGCAGGAAATGGGGGGGAAGAACTGAAGGATGGAGGAATAGGATCTTGCTTCTGAGCTTGGGGGGATGTCACAAAGCTAATTTAAGGCCAAGTAGGCTGGGTTCATCTAGAACAGAGGAGCTGTGCACAGAAGTGCAGAGTGCCCAAGCGATGCTCTGTGCTACTCACATCAACTATTTTCAGCACGTTTGATGAGTTTATAAATTAAAGGAAGATGAAACAATGGCTTAAAAGAGCAGGTTTTGAATTTCTCTGCAACTCTGCAGTAACATGGACTCAAAAATGTTTGCAGTGCCTGTATGCAAAGTGACTGTACCAAATATATGCCAGAAAAGATCTTAATTGAAGGAGTTAAGCAGATTTCATGCGGTTACCTTTTTTTCCCATATTCCAGCAGGTTACATTGTATCATCACTAAAATCAACAAAAGACCAAATGGTCCTCTCACACCACAAATTCCACAGTTATGCTCAATTTACATCCAAATAAACAGCAGAGAAAGCTCAGAGTTTGGAGAAAATCAAGGAAAGGTTTTGCTTTCAAATAGAATCGATCTCATTAGCCAACAAAAATAGAAAGAAGTGAATATATATATGCATATACTACATTTAAAGTTTGTAATATTTTGACCTGACATATGTAATATTGCACTACATTACTTAGCATCTCTTAAACAAAACAAAACTTTTTACTGAGCAGTTACCATTCAGGCAAGTTATGGCATTTGTAGAGTAATTAGCAACTGTAAAATATGACTAACCAAATCATTATTTTTAACTTAAAAAATAGGCGCCTACATTCTTATGTATAAAACAGTTTTTATAAGCTGTATATGACCAGGGAATGTTTTACAACAGAGCTTAAGAAAGAGAAAATACTAATCAGGGGTTTAAATGTCTGTAGTTATAGTCCTGTAAATGTTCTTGAAAATGAAATGAATAGCTTCCAGAGAGGTGTATAACTGGAGAGGTGATGCAATGGTGCCACGGGGAAGGAATGGGCTAATGGGAGAGCTACTGGGAGGCCTCAGGTGCTGGGAGAGTCAGCCAAAGTGTACAAGAGAGATTGGCTCATTACTGAGTCCTTCTTTGGCCTGATGCTGCTTTGGGTCAATGGCTACAAGGGCTACAAAAAAGAAGGGGAGGTGACATTCAACTTGAGGCCGATGTAAAACAAGTACCAGTTAAGCAAGACTGAGACTTTTTAACAGAATTAAAGGATTCTTCTCCATGAGAGTGCACTACTGATTTTGCTAGAACCTCACCAACTTCAAGAGTGCAGCTGTTTCAGTATCTAGGAGGAGGTTTTTCCCAAGGATCACTCACTGCGCTTCTTAAAGCACTCTGGATTGCTCACCTGGCTTCCCTTTAAATTTACACATCTTAAAAATTACTTCAGTGCCAACCCACTGGAGTTGATCTAAGTTCCCTCAAGTCTCATGGAACTTAGCTCATGTTCATCAAGAGCTTCTCTGAGTTGCAAGTCAGTGAGGTGTGAAATGCTCGTGGTTTGATGATTCACAGAACTCTCACCATGAGCTTTAATTAATCAATCTTTGCAAGGAATTTGAAATCCTTAGATGAAAGGCTCTGTAACTGCAAAACACTGTTATTACAATGGCTATCACTTGTACTTGTGGGGACCTCACTTTTATCATTCAATTGTTTTGTTCCATCGCAATAGCTTCCCTGTTATGTTGAAAGGGGAAGAGCTGTGTAAACATGTTACTGACAAACAGTATGCTCTCATGCTGCTGGTTTAAAAGCAACTATACTTGAAAAGCAACACAACTTCCCTTACACCCATACCTCCCCAAGCTGTGATCCTGTCAGGCTGTAGGCATGAAACAGTGCTGAGCAGTGTCAGCATGAGGATGGGAAAACAGGCAACAACGTTAATGAGGGGAAAAAAAATAAAGGCATCCAGATTTCTCCACTGTGGTGCCCTCGTGGAGCACCAGGAGCCCATGAACTGTCTTCATGTACTGCTGCAGCATAAATTAAAGCTCACTCTCAGTAAACAGTCTCAATTCTTTGCTCAGTGAAGTTTCTAACTTAGCATATAATTTCTAATTTAGCTTCATTGGAGGGAAAGAAATCTACCCCAAAGAGCACAGTCTGCATCCTAAGCATGGGTGTGGCTGAAAAATGGAAGGAAAGGGAAGGGTATGAAGGATGATGTTAGAGCTCTGTTGTGTTCATGTCAGATGTAGTTTTCATTTTCCCACACACAAGGTACTTTCATTGGCTTGTGTGTTCACAGCTCTCAATTTCACAGATAGATCCATTTCTCATGGTACTTGGACCAAAGTGGTTTTCAATCATGATGTGCAGAGAGGGGATAGTTTAACAAAAATAACACACAAGTCTTAGAATCATGCACTGAAATTTGAGTGTCTAGCTTTGGCTTTGTTTTGGGGGGCTTTGTTTTGGCATAGAAATTTTGTATTTGTGTTACAGATATTACAGGAAAGAGACTGAGAGATCACAGGATTACAGGCCCACGGGATGTTAGGGGTTGGAAGGGACACAAAGAAATCACCGAGTCCAATCCCCCTGCCAGAGCAGGACCATACAATCTAGCTCAGATCACACAGGAACACATCCAGACAGACCTTGAAGGTCTCCAGAGAAGGAGACTCCACAGTCTTTCTGGGGAGCCTGTTCCAGTGCTGTGAAACCCTTACAGTAAAGAAGTTCCCCCTTCTGTTGAGGTGGAACCTCCTGTGCTGCAGCTTACATCCATTGCTCCTTGTCCTATCACAGGGAGTGAGAAGAGCCTGTCCACCTCCCCACTCCTGAGTCCCAGCCCTCAGATATTTATAGACATCTATTAAATCCCCTCTCAGTCTTCTCTTCTCCAGACTAAAAAGCCTCAGGTCCCTCAGCCTCTCCTCACAAGGCAGTGCTCCAGTCCCCTGATCATCCTCATAGCCCTCTGCTGGACTCTCTTGATCAAATTCCTGTCCCTCTTAAACTGGGGAGCCCAGACCTGAA
This sequence comes from Ramphastos sulfuratus, assembly GCA_013399055.1. Taxonomy (NCBI): domain Eukaryota; kingdom Metazoa; phylum Chordata; class Aves; order Piciformes; family Ramphastidae; genus Ramphastos; species Ramphastos sulfuratus. The sequence continues at coordinate 361,363 of WBNM01034045.1, forward strand.
CTGACTCAATGACCAACTAGATTGTCCTATCTAGTATGTGAAATCTCAACTGGAAATTTTTTTCCTTATTATGGTTGCAGAACTTTGTTGGACAATTATGCATGGAATACGAAGGGTTATTGCATTGTTGTGTTTTCTGCCCAGATATCCAGCATGCAAAGATAGCAACAGAACAGAGTACAGGTTATGTTGAGCTACTAAATTCCCAAACCAACAGGATCTGAGGTTCTTTTTGGAGTGGATATCCAAGCCCAAGTTATAAGGCTTGTCCTTTACAGTCTGTACTTAAAAGTAGCTGGTGAACATCATGAGAAATTGCAGCAAATCTGGATGCAGCAGGTGACAAATGAAGACTACCAACAAAAAGAAATGTTAATAGCAAACATTAAAGGACATGTCAAAGGACAGAGGGATGGTGCTTTTGCAATTCTCTACGCACCAACTGATGTACTAGTTCAAGGAGAAGCTATTGCACTCCGTGTTCAAAACTAATATTCCAAAATCTGTTGCAAAACACCACAAAGAAATGTCACTATGTAGATGTGAACCTGTCTTCAGCAGTACGCCCATGTAAAGGAAGCTTTGTCTATACAACACTTGAACATAGCGACCTTACTTTTTCACTGTTGTTATCTTCTGATCTTTCCAACTTGGCTTCTTTCCCATCTAGGTTTATCATTGACTTCTGATGGTGTTTAGAACATTTATGTAAACACAGTTTTTGCATATCGCGTGTGATCAGAGATCAGCTTAGTTCAGCTGGAGTTACAGTTTGGAATCTGAGATACCTGTATAACTGGTTGTACAAAACCTGCTCATCTAATCTGATGGTGTCTGATTACCTCAGACACAATAGGAGAAATGCTTCTTGTCTGATCCCAGCTCTTGGGATAAAGTGGAAGAAAGACCACCCATGTAACTTCTATATTGAAGCAGTGAAGATCTTGGAAAGTCCCAAACCACAGTTGCTCCAATTTCAATGTTCTTTACCTAAGCTTTAAATGATCAGGTCATGCCTTAACTCCTTGAAATCTCAGAGGAGAAAACTGGAGGAAAAATCAATTTATACTTAAGGAACTCCACCATATGGAAAACATTGTCCATTATTTCTGTACCTGTTAAGTTCTTTTCACTGGCTTAAAGAACTTCAGTGCCTTAGAGAAAAGAGGAAAATAAAACTTAGCCTATGAGGCAGCATTCAGTATCAAGCTGGTTCAAGGAGGAACAAGCCTGAGCAGGGAGTTGTGGCAGCCTCACCTCTGCTGGGCTGCAAAATCCAACATCCCCTAACTGGCCATACTTAATCCTTTTTGAAGAAAGCAGTAGAATTATATTCTAAAAAAAAAGATGAATGGTCACATCCACAGAGCTGCCTGGAGTTTCACAGCAGAGAAAGAGAAAAATAGATGAGAACTTCAGGAAAAAGTACTTTTGAGATGAAGAAAAAAAAAAATTGAAACATCCAGTGTACAAATTCATAGAATCATAGAATCATAGAATGGTAAGGTTGGAAGGGACCTCAAGGATCATCTAGTTCCAACCCCCTGACATAGGCAGGGACACCTCCCACTAGTACAGGTCACTCAAGGTCTTGTCCAACCTGGCCTTGAACACCTCCAGGGAGGGAGCAGCCACAACCTCCCTGGGCAACCTGTTCCCAGTGTCTCACCACTCTCACTGGAAGCAACTTCCTCCTAATTCATGTAATCCAATAAAACTTTTTAATTTCCTTTAAAAATACTTGATCCTGATCATTAACCAGCTGTAAGGACACTATCAATAACTTCCACAAACCCAAAACTTTCTTCATACCACGTTCATAAAATTGTTTCAATTCTTTGTGTGTTTCTTCTGTATTTAAATTTCATTCTGAATTGGGTGCATTTCTCTTAATCAGTTACTTTGGACTGTACTATTTATTTCAACATTTTTGTTTCCCAAACGTAGTTTTCTACAGAACGACAATGACATTGCAATATCTGAATAGTGCAACTACTAAGATTTTCTACGTGTAGCAGGATACATGAGGTTTGTATCTCTCATAACTTTTGCTTCCATCTAGTGTATTTGTGAACTATTACCTTAGCTTCTCAAAGTTCAGTAAAAAAATAAAAGTGATTAATTTAATTAAACAACATTGTCCCAAGGCTAAGTAGCTCAGATGTTCATTTTTTATTACGCAGTACTTTCATTCACACTTTCAAATTACACTTTGTTCAAAGGTCTCTCAAAAAGAATTCTTCTTCCCCCCCCCCCCATCCTTCTAAAATAAATGTTGAGAGGATTCAGCCTTCAAAGAGCTCATAGAATTTAAGATAGAAATAATCCAAAAGGATTTCCATGGTGATAGGAATATGGCTAAGGCTACACTTTAAGGAAATGACATAAAAGCAAATGTTAGAGAAGTTAGATTAATAAGTAATCATTTTCACTGACAATAAAATCAAGTGGAATAGGCTATATATGAGTGGCACACATAACTCACTGCTTTAAAAACAGGCTGAGGCAAGCAGCATTCAGTCAGGTGTACACAAGATCCACACCTCAATTTTAGGTCAGCCTCTTTAAAAAATCAAGTTAATTATTATTTGGAAAAGAAGCAGACTGTATCACTTTGGAAATGGAGGCTGGAAATGGAGCAAAAGAAATTGGACAGATGCAAACGGCTAAGAGGTGCAAAGAGCAAGGCTGCAAGACCACAAAGCTCCTATGATGAAAGAAAAATAGCAGGTTTTGTTTACTGATACTCAGTTTTGTTTACTGATACTCAGTTTTGTTTAGTTGCATGAATTAAGTGACACAAATATTTTTATGACTGCATTTATTCTCCATAACAATATGAATGAGCCACCGAATAATAACAAAGTCCCTCGTGACTGCACAAGAAGGGTGATTAAATTATAATCATATTGGATTAATTAATCTATAATATTTGTTCTTTATATGAGAGGGGAAAATCAGCCTTCAACATAAAGGTTATGTACTCATGAGGTCTGTGTCTTAATAAAGAAAAGGCTTTGGGAAAAAACTTGACAAGCCCCCCAGATATGATATGTTGTAAATGTAGACAGAAGGTTATTACTGATATAAAATACATTCAATGTAATTATCAGCCACAACAAATAATCAGAGAGATGATAATGAATAATTAACGTTTTTATTTTTCTGTAGTAATGTGTCTAATAGATAAGTGCACAACATTGAATTAATTTATTATGCTATAGCATTTTAGTAATGAAAACTGTATCATCAAAATATCTCTTCAGTGGTAGTGCCAGATATCAGCTTAAATAACTGATAAGGCTTATTCCTTTGTTTTCCCCACCCAATGGTACTGAAGATGCCCTGAAAGCAAACAACTAGTAAAAGGGAGCAGAATAATCTTGAAATGAAAGCATAATAAAAATAGAAAACTTACAAGCTGGTTTTCTAGTCCTGGTAAATTAAAAAATACAGGTTGTTTATGAAGAGAATGCTTAATGTATTACACTAAATTTATAGACATTTTAATTTAATTTTAGTTGTTTTTTTTTACTAAGAAATTCTGCCTTTTATCTTTTTCCAAATAAAATAACCAGTTACCACTTATAAGGAATCAATTTAGTGTGTCAAAGTTATCTGCATTCTGAATGAGAGAGAAAATTTATGCCCAAAAGATAATGTGGATGTAGGTTTTAATTACTTAAAACAAACCATTTCATGTTTTGGAAGGATATACTTGAAGACAGACTGTAAACCTCACTTTATGTAGAGTGTTCTATACCTCCTGCTTTTAAATAACAATAAACATTTTATTTTTAATTTATTTTTTTGAACCTGTGGATGAAAAAAAAAAAATTTTTAAATATATATTGTGTAGAAGAAAGTAGTCTGTAGAAGTGTCATTTCTGAAACCCTGGAGCTGTGAGTAGGCACAGTCTGTGCTTTTGAAACCCAGAGGTTTTTTAACTTTCTAATAAAACCTGAACTGTATTCAGATACCTAACAGCCCTTGGACCTCAGCTTAGTTCATTCTCGCAGCCTGCAGCTTAGGCTTGCCTGGAGCTAATACTGGTGATTAATTATGGTGTGTTTTACAGAGCCTTGCTCCTGCTGATAGTATTGTGTTAAGTAAAGCTTTGTTTGTGTTTCAAAACAGTTTTTTTTCTTCTGCAGTACTTGGGGACCACAGGTTAAGAGAGGTTGTCAATGCCTCATGGGTGTGACAATGGAGATCACAAGTAAAACTTTAGAGTTTAAAAGTGTTTGGGCTTCTCCCATTTAATCAATAAGAAGCCACAAACCTGGCGCAAAATACTTTCTATGGCAAGCACCAACCTTTGAGCTGGTGACTGAAGTGAAACAAAGGCAAAAAATTTGGGCAGTGCTGTCTTGCCCCCACCAGCAGCCAGCTAAGATTCTGGGTAGGGAAAGCAACAGTGGCACTGTGTGGGGATGTCAAACCTGAAGTGTCTATCAACACCATTATGTATGTAGTTTTCATGTGATTCCTCTTTAACTTGCTGCAATGCACTCCTGATGATGTCTGGAAGGATGAAAGAAGGTTGCAGGAACAGGTAATGGAGGTGTACAGTTCAGGCAAAACCAGATGAAGATGAGGAGTGTATCCGGTGATTCGAAGCTTTGTATTGATATGGTTTGTAGTCTTGGAGATGCAAGAGCATGGCTAGTTCTGCCTGCCATAAATAACAGTAACAGTCCTCACCAAGATCAGCAGTTTTACTTTTTCTGGATACTGCAGAGTCAAAAATATATTGCAAATTCTCTGCTGTAGTTGATTAAACCAAAGCATGGACCTATTTCTGGGATTGTTGAGGGTATGCTGGCTTAGAGGTGCTTGAAAACAAACACCTTGGTGGTCATGTTATTGCTTAAGGAGCCATTCACAATAGAGACAAATCCAAGAAGCTTTTCTATCCATATATGTAAGCAAGAGCTTCTGTTGGAGACGAATTCCTGATGCAATGCTGAATTCTTTGCTGTGACATCAAAATGATCCCGGGAATTCATGACCCAAGGATTTGCTTTCAGTCCACGCCACTGGGTAAATTGTCAATGGCATGACCAACTTTGAGAAAAGTGGTATAGGCCAAGGAGTCTGTGGGCTGCAAAAATACTGCCCTCAATTGGGTAAATTTACGTTGAACTCCTCTCATTTGAAGCTGTGTGGGGAGTCTACGCAGGTAGTATTCAGAAGCTCTGTAGCCTTCAGCTGTACCACTCCTCAGAGATCCTAGGCTATTTTTTTTTTCTATGAGCAGCTCCATCAGTTTTCCTTTATGAACAATATTTTAGCATTTCTCTTTCTTCTTTTTTTTTTTTTTTCTTATTTACCAAGGTCTGCTTATTAAATTATTATGCAACTGTGATACTAAATCTTATTTTTTGACTATAGTGCACAGAAGCTGCAGATAAGACTTGAGGGAAGGGACAAAACATTTGTCTACCAGTAGAATATAAGAAGCAAGAAAAAGTGAAAAGAGGAGGATGATGCTTTTGATGAATATTTGTAGCTGAGCAAGACAGTGCACTAAATGGCTTTTCCTTTTTCTGTATGGGAGTGTACTTGCATTTCTAAAACAAAAGACTTTTACAAGACTCTAAATCAACTCTGAAGCTTAAAAAAAAAAAAGAGATTTATAACCTGCCCCCAGCAACTTACTATTCCCTGCTAACCAGATTTCATCTCCTGTTTACTTTATTAAGTAAAGTGTAGTCGTCAGTTCAGAAAACGTTTGGTCATCTTATTAGGCCATATCAGCAACAATAGCCTGAGGTGTTTTGCAGGACGTGATTTTTGGGATCTGCCTTCCCCTCTCCTTGTGTTTGAGACAGGAAGTTATAAAGCAGTGCCCCAGGCACAAAGAGGGTGAAAATAGACACCTGAGACTTTTCAAAACAAACAAACAAAAAGGGAAAAAAAAACAAACCAAACAAACAAAAAACCCCAAAACAACAACAACAAAAAAACCCCAAAACCAACCAACCAAAAAAAAAAAAAAACCACCCCAAAAAACCAAAAAAACAACCAAAAAACCCCCAAACATTTCCTTTGAAATGGAAAGTTAAATCAGTAAACTTTTGAGCTTACTTCTAGTACCACTTCAGCAGTGGCTAATGTTTTCCTGGTTTAACAATGATGATTTGGTCTTTGAAAAGGCTTATGACATTGAAAAGCAAAGCAATTCAGAAGGCCACTCAATGCAGTGGTAACATGTGGGCAATATTTCCCAGGCAAACTGAGTCCCCATTTCCAGTCCTGTGGGCATAAAAATGCCCTGCACTGAGATATCCTCAGTTCTCACAGCAGGTGCAAGTCCTCTGTGTGTTGAAAGTGTCCCTCGTGGGGGACACGACAGTAAATTTAATTTTGGTTCTTACCAGTAATGTCATTTTCAACTTTCCTTCTCTAATTCATGGCCAGGTAGCACAAGCTTTCAAAATAAGAGTTGGCATTTATTTCTTATTTTAAAAAGTGGTTAAGCCAGTTTGATGTTGAGACATAACTCAATTCTCTGCTTAAAAATAAAAGGTCTTTTTAAAAGTATACAGATTTATGTTTTGGAAGATCTTTATTATCTCTTTATCTTTTCTCAAAGACAAATTTAAAACAACCTAAACTGCTCCTGTCATCAGGCTAATGTCATAGTGTCCCATACCCCCTCTAAATCTAGTTATTATTGATCAGCTAATGCAATATTTAATTATACTTGCAGGGGAAAGAGAGTTCTTCAGGATGTGATTCATTATCCTTTATGAATGGAAATTTCTCAATCTCAGTAGATAACAAATAAACAAATGTTATTGATTGTTCTCCAACACCAAATAAGGAAAATAAATATCACAGTTTAGGGTTTGAATGTCACATTCAAGAGAGGCTTCATAACCATTCATTAATGAGCTTCTAGTATTTGACGCTCTTGCTAATTCCAGCTGTGTCTCTTCTTGATTATTACAACTTCCTTGTCATCACAAAAACTACTCTGCCTTGGATTATGTACATTAACACAGGATGACAACAGAAAAATCTTAAGGGTATTGGATGAACTGTGCTAAAGCCACTTATCTAAAGGCTATAAATGGCTTTAAAAGAAAATTGTAGTGGAAATCAAAGAAATGGCAGAATAATGAGTAAAAATGACAAACAGGTGTAAGAAATATTTGTGTGAGAATAGAAAATAGAATTTGTTCTTTTCATGACCCAATTTCATGGTTTGCTCAAAATAAAGGAGTTAATTGTAGATTCACTTCCCTACTTTTTTTTTTTTTTCCCCCCTTCACTACTGCATGCTATAGGTTTGCTCAAACCAATCTCAATTTTGTTTTTGAAAATTTTCTTACTTTCTTGGCAGTTTAACTTCAAATTTAGTGGCTGGGGCAGCAATGTTGGTTTGAAACCTCTTGGACAGAATAGAGAATTTCCTCTTTCATATCTCTCTTCCTGGACAAAGGCTTAACATTTTCTTCAGATGCTCTTAAAGGTCTGTGCTCTCTCCTTTGACATACTTGATCCTTTAAGGCCAATCTTTCCCTTTTCCATAAGGAATTTACCTATTTGATACGAAGTCCTGGGTAGATGAATGCTGATGGAGGTACCTAAAAGCAGATTTTCAGAGCCTGGTCTGTTGGCACTAAACTCTTTTATAATGTCTGGTGGCTTTCAGTAGTCTAGCACTTACCCAGCTATAGAAGGCATATAAAATTAAGGTGCTCAGCTTAAAACAAGAAAAAGTAAAAAAGGAGTTATCTACTGATCTGTAAGTCCACTTGTAAACAGAACAAGATATTTGGACACATACTTGGAAGTTGTGTGTTCATAGTCATGATGCATCATGTTGATTCTCAGACTCAATCTGCTCAATTTGCTAAACAACAAATAGGATGTATTGCAGCTATCAGGCCAGGGTTCAAAATAAAAACAGATGTCCTCACCAAAATGAAACTTGTCATTAGTTGAATTCCTCCAATTCCCCCCCAGCCCAAAGCAGTCCAAAACCCTTTCCAAAACAGCTTTCACCAAACTGCCTTCATCATGTTTTCATTTGGAGAATGAATAGATTTGTCTGCAGCATGGTCCCAGATGACTGATGGACTTCCTAGCCCAAGCACTGAATTCAGTTATCTTCAGTGAACTCTGTGTGCTCTACTTTCATTAAAAGTCTGCAGCAAGTAGTTTGTGTAGATTTACACCCTCATCCTTTTATTGTTGGAAATCTAATTTCAAAAGCTGTCTTGGGACTCTGCTGAAGTGTTTGTGGAGTTAGATCCTCGGCAGGCTTTTTTCTCTGTGTCATACAAAACTGCTCCACTCTCTGGCACAAATAGTAGATGGTGCCCAGGGGCTGCCCAGCAGTGACAAAAGAGGAGGAAAACAACAAGGCAATGCTGATAGAGCTACTGCATGAATTCCAGGCATCAGTTGTTTGGCATTTGCCTAGGACTAATCCATGCCACTTTATCTTCACCAAAAAGCGCAAAAATTAAACTGTCCCTTTCCACCCACACCTCTCCCTTAATTACATCTTCTTTTTGTATCTGTACTGTTTCAGTCTGAATTTTATCCCATGTCCATCATTATGGCATTTTGAGCTTTTAGTCTTTTGTCAGCTAAACTGAGCAGCAGCAGCAACGTCCTTCATATAACTTCTTACTTTTCTCTCAGCCACAGCACATAGAAAGGAACCACTGATAGACTCTTTCACAGTAAAAGAGCAAATAGAATGTGAAAAGCTATTAGAGAGAGAACAGAGAACAGAACAAAAAACATCTTCATACTCTTGTGCAGATCTGTGGTTCCATGTCTTGAATGCTGTATTTGAGAGACTCTAAAACAGAAACTGGGAAAGGTCAGAGAAGGAAGATGAGGAACACAGAAGATAAGGAATGTGATGCACAGACTAGGGAACATCTGCCTCTGATGTCAAAGAGGATATAAAATGAGGATAGAAATGTTCACAGGTTTTCTAATTAATTTCAGGGGCTACTTTGACGGGGTGATCTTTTGAGCCCTCTTCCAGCCCCTGACATTCTGTGATTCTGTGATTAATGGAACATTTGTTTGTCTCCATTTACCACCTGCTAAGTAGATTGTCAAAGCAGTTTTGATATAAGTTCCTACTTTCATTTACTGGTGAAATTTGTGTACAAGCCATTATGTAGATCTCACCACAGCACATTTCCCTACTGTGCACCTAACAGAAAAATCACCCCAAGTATTTGATAGAAGGAAATTAAATATTGATGAGGATTGACCAGAAGTAGCAGTTTCTAGCATTAGAAATGTTAGTTCTGCTGCTTCACTCCCAAGTTCTTTTTTTCAGAGACAAGAGCAGCTTGCAGAAGTGACTCAGCTACCCCAGGACTTCTCCTGTGTTGACTCCAAAAGCTTGAGCACTTAGAGAAGCCCTGTGAAAGCTGTTGCCCCATGACATTCCAACTCATGTGTTAGTACTAGGTTAAGTATTGCCCTATGACATTCAAAGTCATGTGTTAGTACTAGGTTAAGTATTGCCCTATGACATTCCAACTCATGTGTTAGTACTAGGTTAAGTATTGCCCTATGACATTCCAACTCATGTGTTAGTACTAGGTTAAGTATTGCCCCATGACATTCAAACTCACGTGTTAGTACTAGGTTAAGTATTGCCCCATGACATTCAAACTCTTGAGTGTTAGTACTAGGTTGGGTGGCTGTGCAGTCACAGTGATAAACACAGAGAAAAGCCAGATCAATACACAGTTCTACCCTTTCTGATGGTGGAACACAATGAAAGCAGAACTGAGGTAAAGCACAGAGCCTGGACTGTTCATGTTTGCAGGAAAGGCAGTGCCAAAGCAATGCAGCTGCAGAGCAGGAGCAAAAGGCAGCAATGTGGGGTGGCAGAAGGTTATCACAGTGATATCCCTAAAATTAATGTTCCGTTCCCCTTCAGAAAGGACCAAACTATACACTGGGATATTAAATTAGTGATTTTGTGCCACCAAATGTCAAAGTATAAAGCCTGGCCTGTGAGGCGCCGAACAAAGCCTTACATAAATGTAGGCTACATGGTGCAGTGCTAGAAATCATTTCTCTGCAGAAGTTACATTAAGCAAACATTTAATTCATTCTGATATCCTTTGCCATAAAGCACTGGCATTAAAATCTTGTGCTTTTCAGTGGTGAGATGATTCTGTTATTTGACTGTACCTGGGCATCTGCAGGACCCAATGAGATCAAGGACTCACCACTTGGGTGCTATACAAACATTCATTTATTTATTTTACTTTTAAATATCAGTCATGTTCACTCGTCGGGCCAATGAATTAAAGTACCAAAAATAAGTTCTTCTGTATTATGTGCTTTCTGACCTTTCCCAAATCTTAACAAATATTCCTATGGATTAATGTTATCACAGTTTCCAAAGAGCTTTTTGCCTTGAGGCTTCATGAGTGCAAAAGTAAAAAGCAGGCACTGAAGTAAAGGACTGCAAGTAGATACAGTTAAAAAAGGAGTGAGATGCAACGAAACACTTCTTGTATGATCAAGCAGTCTGACCACTGTAGGTTCTTTCTTTTCCTTCTTTCTTTCTTTCCTTCCTTCCTTCCTTTCTTTCTTTCACCAAAAATAAGTTTATTCAGTTGACATTTGCATTTCATAATATTTTGCTATATTAAATGATGTCCAAGCAGCACTAATTCAAGAATTCATACCAAAAATGAACATCAGATGAGACCCAAGATTATGGCTGGAAATCCTTTCAGAATACAGTTCTGTATCACTGGTGGGAGGCAATCCTGGCCCTCAGATAAACAGGGTCAGATTATTACCCATCTTTTCATGCTGAACAATAGATAGTAGATAAAGTCTGGCAGCTCCTCAGACTATTTTCTGCTAAAATAAACTCAAACAGGTTCAGGGAAAAGACATGATACCAGTGAAATAAATGGGAATTTTGTCACTAAAATGTATCAAGGGGCTTGAATAAAGTATTTTATATAAATCATAGGAGTTTCTTTCCTTACAGCATGTAAACATAAGACAACTTGTCTATTTATGGATGTTCAGAAAGAAATAAGGCAAATAAAGAAAACTTATGATGTCAATGTGTGTAGATTAAAGTGCTTAATCTGAGAATGAAGGCTTGATCTGATCTAAAGCCTCTTTACATGGGGATTTGACATGCTTTAATTTATGTTATATTGACTTCACACCATTAATAGATTTACTTTATCTTTCCCAAGTGCCTCAAGTAGACAAGCCACTGGTTATAATTGACAGGATGGTGTAGTTACACCCATGGATGTAGGCAAATAGATGCTATGTTGATCTGAACTATACAAATCTCTTAGGCTTACAGATGCCACTAGAATTATTTAAACATCTCTCACATTTTTAGTTTGATCAGTATATTAAGGAACTGGTTCTGTGACCTAAAATAAGCCAGTCATCAATACGTGCAGCTTTAATTTTTAAATGGATCAATTGTTGCATCCACAAAGTTTAATTCAGTTTTATTTGTATCTAGTGAGGCAGCATGTCAAGCTGTGATAATATTTTTTCCCCCTCTCTCCCTATTAGTTTGCTGAAAGAGCATACTCACAACACACTGAAGGGCAGGAACCTTGTTACAGCTTCTCCAGGTATAGTCATTGATTTAAACATGAGGAAAGACGATCTTAAATATTGAACCAAGTGTCAAGACACATGGCCTCTTTTTGAAGCTACAAGATAAATTTTCCATTTGGGGAAAAAAGCCAGAGCCAAGACCAGATCCATGCTCTTGTGCATACCTGGAAGAGCCTGAGTCTGTGTTCTGATGTTTAAATCAATGTACTGATCATTTCAAGAGAGTGGTGGAAGAAGACCTAGGATGCTGCCCAGCCTGCCAAATCTGGGATCTGATTGCAGACACTCAGTGAGCAATTGCCCAAATCAACTCAATCTGCAAACATCTCACCTTAAAAGAAAAAAAAAAAAGAAAAAAGAAAAATAAAGGGCTTTTGACTGTCATAATTTTGGAGGAGAATTTTGCCAAGGAGAGCTGACCACATTCCAATACACACTCGGGTATGTTTTCCACGTTTGACATCCACGTCACATGGTTAGCACTGGGGCCACAAGCATTTCTAGATAGTACCCATAGGCACTTGTGAGAAGATGGGAAAGAGGAGGAAATACTGGAGCTGATGTACTTGTACCCAGCCAGGCTCCACCTGCACCAATGGAGGTCTCACTCACAAACTCGCTTGTTAGAAGAGACCAGTTCACAACCATCCAAAAACAACAACAAAAAAAAAAAAAGAAAGCAAAAAATTACAGGAAGCTGATGACAGTGCTGCATACACAGGAGACTTACCAAGAGTTAAGGAAGGCAAAACATGTGCTTTTATTCTGTTCATGATGAGGATCCCACCATTCAGACTTATTATCATACTATGTTAATTTGGACTGGTGAACTACGAACTACAGTAATTTGGATTGGTGAAATATGAACTACAGTAATTTGCACTGGTGAAGAGTCTGTCCAAAAACAGACACAAAATATCACCTCTGTCATTCTAACCTCCACTTTCAACAGGTTAGCAAAAGAAGAAAAAAGTCTCTAGATGGTGTACATGTCTCTTTCCACACAGTTATAGCCTCACTAGGCCACAATGTTGGACAGAGGTGGGTTTTTATTTTGGCTTTATTACAGAGAGTAATCTCAGTCATAACTTAGTGGCATCTCTTTCCCACACCATCCTGAAAAGAGTTGACTAAGGCAGCTTGAGAAAAGGGATGAAGCCAGAAGCCCCATATCATTTTTAAAAAGAGGGGAGTTTTAATTACTGTGTCCACGCAGCTTGTGCAACAATGACAGTCTGGGTTCTACTAACGGGAAACACCCTAAGGAATAGCTGGTTTGGGTGCACTGCCAAACAGAACTTGTCCTTGGTGGTGCCAGTTCTTTTCAGAAAGAATGAATAAAGCACACAAGCCCTGGCTCATACCGTCTTAGATGTTAATAAAACAGTAATAGTTGTCTCCTTTTTTAGAGGTATGTGGATAATACTTTCACAGTTACAGTTAAATGTCAGCATTTGTTAGGAGCTGCTGCTATTAACTGTGTATTTCTTATACAAAGGCTATATAAAAATTTTTGTGTTTTGGAAACTCTTACTCAAGTTTGATGGCAATAACTATACAGTAAGTGCAGTATGTCTTCCAGCAACAATATGAGCAAATTTTTTCCATTTTTATCTTAAAATGCTGGGCTCATAAGACACTAATATGTTATAATAATATATTAAAAAAAAATGCACGCTTTCAATCTTTAAGAAATTTAACATTTCAATCTTTAGATTTTTAATCTATAGGAAATCAATTTATTTTTGTGATACTGAGCTTGCTATATTTTTATGTAAATACATATATACACCTAAAAGAAACAGAGAAACACAAAGAGAGGAGTATGTATATAATTTCATATGCACTGTTCATTAATAGTATCATATTATTTTCACTTTCCTCTCCTTTGTTTTATAAGTATATAGAAAATTAAAGCAACAGACTCTCTTTTTTTCTTTTTATGGTGGCTTTCCTAAACTAATTATAAAACCTTCACAATTAACAAAAAATAATACACTGGGGCATATCCTTAGCCATTGAAATATGACACTCAGGAGTTTGTACCCATGAAAAATGTGGGTTTGTTTCCACTTTGCAAAGCAAACTAAAGTTTCTAAGTTCATTTGTCTGACTTTCACTTTCTGTTCCACCACTTTTCCTCCCCCATCCTGCCTTTCATTTGCCAGAAAGCCCTGTCTAGCTTATTTACATGTGAAAAAACTTGGAGCATCATGTGGTGAGGTTCCAGGGCAACACTGAATCCCATTCAATTCTCATTTCCTCCCTGACAGTCACCATTGAATCAATCATGTTTTCCATGCCCTCTTCGTGACCACCTAGGAGATCCCAAATCACTTTTCATCTGCTATGTCAATCACACTCAGACCATGTCCACTTTTCATTACTAACACACTGTCATGTGACCAGCTAATCTGTCACTTTCTGACAGCGGTTAGTGTGCCAATTGATTTAATTAGCAATCAATTAGCTTGTTACTATTGGAAGTAATTACCTTTTATAGAGAAAAGAGTGCAGCTGGCCATAGCAATAAAACTGTGCTAATAAAACTGCATTTACCTCCCCTTCTCTACATTCAAAGTCACTAGCACTCAAGGGTTAGCAGAATTATTGGTGACATACGCACACTTGAAGAGTCCTAGGGGATTTCTTTGCTCTCCTGATTATGCTGGCAGACTCTTTCATTAGTATAGTATTTATATCCTAGGAAATAGGTCTGATTAAGGTTAATGTTAACATTTACATTGTTTACTTCGTCAAAGGTTTCAGTACCAAATGGCTGCTAAGGTAGCATTCTTTAAGATGACCATGTATTAAAGCTTCTGCATTTGCAGTGGACAGCTTCTTTTTTAAAAACAAACACATTAAAAAAAAAAAACAACCAACTAAACAAAAAACAACCAACTAAACAAAAATCAGACCAAAAAAAAAAAACCAAAAAAAAAACATCGAGCCAAAAAAATCCCCCAAACCTCACAAACAAACAAACAAAAGCCACTATACAACTTTTAAAAGCATGTGTGTTATGCTTACTGTGCTGGTAATGTTGCTTGCTGTTTTTGTCCACTTTGTAAAATATACACAGATGTTTAACTTGGGGGGGGGGAAATTAAGTGAAAATCCTGCAGAAAAAAAAAAAATTCTTTCTAGCATTTTTCTGTTTAAAAAATTGACATAAAGTAATTTTCTGTTTGAGATGTGAACTATGCAACGTGCATACATTTCTAATCTACAATTGTGCCATTTCAAACACCAGGACTGAAGTACATATCGCACATTTGTGCCATTAAATTCAACCTGCAAAATACTCCCAAGGCAGACAATGACTCGCTACATTAGCTCTGTGGTGAACAGAAGAGTCAGTAATGAAATGAGTAAGTAGACTTGTACTCCATTCATCATCCTGTTTGCTTCAATATAAGTGTCCTTTTATCAGCAGTATTGGTACTGATGTCATCACACTAGGCATAAATCACAGCACAAGTGACAGTGTCCTATTAAGGGTCATGGTCTAAAATCATTATTGACAAATTAAAGACCATAGTTAGTCGTTTTCCCTGTACACCCTCATTTGTGATGTAGTTTAAACCTCTTTAGCTGGCTGCAGGATAAATAGTCATTTGTAGTTCTGAAAAACTGTGTATGCTAAGTCACCAACCACACTACATTCAAAAAAACATGGCAAGAAGCCCAGCAAAGACAAGGATGCTAAATCTTAGGCTAATCCTTGTCATCGGCTCACATTTTATGGGACTTCATGGTGACGATTAGAGAGAAGACACCATCACACACCAATCTGTAATAAACACTGCTTAGTAATGTCTACAGCTGATAGGACAAATTCATCACAGATTTAATTAGGTAAAGCTTCTGCTTCAGTCGATGAAAAACATTACAGGGCAATACCAGGGCTGCTGCTTCCAGTGACGACTTCTTACATAGATCAGGGTGGGAGAAACTCAGACTTCCTTGTGCTCAACCCATTTAGAAGTATCTCTCCTATCATGTTGTTCTGTTTTTCAGAGAAAGCAACATTTCTTTTGAATGCTGCCCAGAGTAGTCCCTAGAGATACTGAACAGAAGGGCACTGACCCAAAAGAAGTAATTTACTGCACTTTTTCAGGAAAGGGCAGTGAGAACTCCAGATGCCCAAAAGCTCTGTTGCTTCAGCATTTAGTTAGCATGATAGCTGTCTGAGGAAACTATTTCTGCTACTGTTTATGCAATCATTAGCTACACTGGTGTTTACTGCAATGTTGGTTTCTTGCAGTACTCTTGTGCCATTGTTGTTCTGCAGTACAGACACCCTTCCCTCATGTCATTTAATGGAGGCCACTGGAACAGTCAATGGATGAAACAAATTCACTGAACATCTGACTCAATCTACACTGGTGGCATCAGGCATTGGGAGTCTGCATTAAATTCGACATTCACTTCCAGCTCCTATTGGTGCAATTAGAGGGGAATGGCTTCTATGTCTTCTTACTGCAATGTCTATGTGAAGCGCAGATTTTCAGATTGCAAAGTCATAATAACTTCAGATGGATTCTAGCAACTGAGCCTGGAACTCCTCACAAGATTGCAAACAGTAAAGTAAAAGCCCAGCTAACTCCTGAACCTTCAAACTGTTATAAATCCCATCTTGCTTCTCTCATTTTATTTGTACACTGGGAAAAAAAATTAAAATGTTCTTTACTGTCAAAGGATGTTAAAAATCTGTATTTGGACCCTCTCAGGAATGGTTTTGAGAAATCCTTCCAGCGTCATTTCTTTCAAGAAGGGAATTCTCAGTGCAGTATGTGATTCTACACACATCGCACACCCCCAATATACTGAAATATCAAGGATAACATCTTGCTTCTTATGAGGGCTAACCAATATTCTAACCAGAGTTACACTCTGCTAGCAAAGTGTGGGTCTTGCCCCTGTTCTTGCAGTTGTGAGAATGAAGGCTTGTGAAGAGAGAGCAGGCAGTGCCCAGCTGCGCCTGGGCTGTCCGGCTGTGGCAGTGGCGCTCGTCCTGTTGGGTGCGGCAGGAAAGGGAGGTGAGGGTTAATGACAGGGTCTGTGTTATTTGCTCTATTAGGCCAGTCTCGGCTTCCAAATCCATTCAGCTCTATAATATCACTTATTATACAGTATGACTCCTTAAATGCTTAAAATGTTGCCAAGTACAGTGTTATAGCAGAGACAGAACGAACACTGTTATTAACATACATGAATTTAAACAAAGCTTACTCATATGGCTCCTATTACTGCAGTATCTGAGCACCTCATTATCTTTAATGTATTTGTCCTCACGACATCCCTCTGAGCTAGTGCATTGCTATTATCTCCATTTTACAGATGGGCAGAGTAGCTAAAAGGGTATGTCTAGGAGCATAGTCAGGAATTTCATCAGGACAGGCTCCTGTAAGAAAAAACACACCTTTGATGCAATGTTGTGGTCAGAGCAGGTGGGCAACCTGTGCAACAGTGATGGTTTAAACTGGAAGAGGGGAGATTTAAACTGGATGTTAGGAGGAAGTTCTTTACAGTGAGGGTGGTGAGACACTGGCACAGGTTGCCCAGGGAGATAGTGGCTGCTCCCTCCCTGGAGGTGTTCAAGGCCAGGTTGGATGAGGTTTTGAGTGACATGTGCTAGTGGAAGGTGTCCCTGCCTATGTCAGGGGGTTGGAACTAGATGATCTTTGAGGTCCCTTCCAACCTTACCATTCTATGATGTTCAGGATTGGAAGGGACCACAAGGATCATCTAGTTCCAACCTCCCTGCCTTGGGGAGGGACACCTCACACTAGATCAGACTGTCTAGAGCCTCATCCAGCCTGGCCTTAAACACCTCCAGGGATAGGGCTTCCACCACCTCCCTTAGCAACCCATTCCAGGGTCTCACTACCCTCATGGTGAAGAACTTCCTAACATCCCATCTGAATCTACCCATTTCTAGCTTTGTTCCATTCCCCCCACTCCTATCACTACCTGACATCCTAAAAAGTCCCTCCCCAGCTTTCTTTTATGCTCCCTTATGATACTGAAAGGTCACAATAAGGTCACTTCAGAGCCTTGGAATTCAGCTCTCGGTCTGAGTAATTCTGAACTGTCTCTATCCACCATTTCTGGTCTGGTTTGATTTTCTAATTTAAAAATTCTTGTTCTACCTGTGCAGTCTTTAAGCCTGTAACAAAACTGACTGCTTTTTTTCAAGGGATAACAAAGCAGTTAAACAATTGGGATTTTCAGACTCACTAATGTTTCTTTTTGACTGATTTTTAACTTTCAAAAATATCTAAGTTTATTAATGGTGTTTATACGTCATTGGAGAATAGATACAGGTTATATTTTACATATAAAGGGATTAAACCTGCTCCAAGTGTATAAAAAAACATATATTCTGTTACTCTATGCTAAAGGAGCACTAATATAAGTTGTAAATATGTTTTTGAATTGTAAATATGTTCTTATATCTCCCCCTCAAATATTGCTGTACTCAGAAGATTAGGTAATATCAGGAGACTCCTATCACTCCAGGACCAACAGGTAGATTCTCTTCATAGGACACACCACTGCATCAACATAGCAATCATGGACTTCTGCTGTAGACTTCAGGTCTGAAAATTAGTGACATTGAGATCTGGGAAGCTTAGCTCTACATTCTAAAAAAAAAAAATCCAAAGAAACAAACAGGAAAAAAGAATATTTTCCAAAATATCTATCAGGCTTTTGGTGTTCTGAATTTGAATTCTTTACCTCAGAAATCACTGTCAAGCACAAATTCCCTTCTACAATGTAGCAATTAGCCCCATATGACCCCAGACTCTGTTTTTCTTTAAGGATGTGACATTCCTGATGCAGACTTTAGATAAAAAGCTTTAATTTAAAGTGAATCCTAAAATAAAAAATGCTAAAATAAATGCTAATAAAAAATGCTAAAATAAAAAATGTATTCCAGTCATTTTGAATGCATCTGTTTATGCCAAGAGTTAATGGGGATTTTTTTTTTTTTTTAAATACAAATGTTAGAGGATTTGGTTGAAAAACAGCATTTCATTGTAATTACAACTTATATGAGGTCGTAGCAGTTTAAATAACATTTTTATAATGTGCATCGTGTCCAAGAAAGCATCTCAGGTCAAAAATGATAGCACATAAGATATTATCCAAGAGCAGCTCATGGCAGGACATTTACAGGAAGTGCTTAAGCCCAGGTTCAAGCACCTGAGCTATCTGCTTCATGTCTTACATGAGTTTCTTAACTGTAAAAATGTTGAATTTCCAGTTCCAAGTAGATCTCCAAAGAAAGACAAACGAGAAAGTCCAATGCCTAAATTTCATAACTGGCCTGTGGAAAACTTGGGTCAGTGATAGAATTTTGCCCTGACATGAAACTGCTTTTCTAAATCAGTGATATCTAAAGCATCTAAATCAGATACGCTTTTCTAAAGCAGTGATAATTTTTCACAAGTTGGAGAGATTGTTTGCTGCTTGCCCTGCTTAGTGTCATATATCTATACTTATTATTTCATATTTCTATTGCACTCTGTCAGAATTTACTCAAATGTGATCTGTTTTGAACTTTTAGCAGTTTGTCAGGCTCTCTGATTTTGAAGTTACGGTTATAATGTTTGAACTGAAGGTGCTTAAAAAAGAAGTCTTTTATTTGTTTAATACTTTCTACAGACCATTTAATTTTTTTTTTTTTTTTTAAAGAACTACTTATTACAGTAATCAAGAGTTTGACACTATAAGTAATTGGTAGAGAACGCAGAAGAAGAAGTATACAGGGTTACTAATATACACCAGGGCTTAAGCTGACATGAATTTTTATCTTAATTATCGGACAAATTTGTACTCCCACTATTTAATTCAATTTGCATGCATCGGTAGACACTTATTAAAGGTAATATTACATCTGTCATTTTAAGACTGGTGAGAATTTTATCATAGGAGCTGCATGAAACAGCCACTCTATTATGTAAAGAACTCTTTTGTAAAGCTTAAAATAACCAGGATTGCATCCCAATTAACTATTTGGGGGAGGAAGTCCCTTTTTTTGTGGTACAATTATGCATAACACATAATAATACATAGGTCTTGTCCTATAACAAGTTCTTTGAAACATCTCCTGTCTTTAATATCAAACCATGAGGAGAAAAAAAAATGTCAGGCAATTGATGAATGATCCTTGAGGTCTCCTTCCAACCTTACCATTCTATGATTCTATGATTCTATGAATTGTACGCTGATTTTCAAGTCAAGTTATTGAAGAAGGATGTGTGAGCTATGGGAGATTTTGCAGATCTTTTTTTGTATGTGGACTGCACTTACTGCATTGAAAAAAAACATAGCTGTCAAGTCAGCACATGCTAACAACTTCTAACTCGTTGTTTTTCCTTGGGACAGAGCCTTGGTATAGTGCAGAAAACAGGGAAGCAGATAGTTATGCTCACTACAGAAAGTCAGCTGTTCAATTAAAACACTGACATGGTAGTTACCATGGCACCAGCCCTATTATGCTGCCTATCAGTACAGAGCCTTAAATGCTTAATGCAAACAAACACCTTTTTTCTTTTTTCCTTTTTTCTTTTTTTTAATATCAAATAAAAAAAAAAATTAAGGAAGTCTCTTTCTACTTCTAATAAATACATCATCAGGCAATTTTATTAGATAGAGTGAGTGATGTGTGGAATTTCCCTGGGAAAATTTTTACTAAAAAAGGAGCTGTGGAAAAGGAATTTCAAAATAATCCCAGTAGGAAAAGAAATCTTAAGAATAGGAGAAGCTGAACTGTGCACTATTTCTCTCCTGGACTACTTCTTTTCAGATGTTTTAGACTGAAATAACATTGTCTTACTAACTCGATTACTTTAGCTGTGACTTGCAGCCATTGACCTTCTGATCAGTTATCATTAAAAAGTCTGCTCTCCCAGCCAATGTTTGCTGTGAGATGCCCTAACAAGATAATATAAGCAATGGCTTTTAATGGGAAGTGTAATTTCTCAACTGTGAAGAATGAAGGTTTCCCAAAGTATTCACAAATCAAGACATATTGTCAGAGATAAACTAGTATAATTGCCTTGGATTTTTAAAGACTGCAGAACTGGATTAATGGAACTTGAGATATTTTTAGTATTAGATTATTTTCTATTGCAGAATTAATCAGAGCATTACTTGTTACTCAGGGAACTGAATGAAAAGATGATCTCAGCCTCAAACATGCACTTTAGAGAAAAACTGAGCCTTGTACTTTCATAAGTGCACTGCCACCGTGGGTGACACTGGGAAGAGAGAGATCATCAACTGGTACACTTGGTCTCTGCCTTGTATCCTCAGCCTTGCTTCACTTTCACTAATAGGGCTCACAGGACACAGCCATGACGAGATACAGCCACCGATGCATATCCTACTGTGGATTTTTTTAAATCAGATTAAGCAGTCAGATATCAAGAGATATTGTCACCTTCTTTGGTTTTTTGATGGGAATTTTACAAAATGCTACTCCACATTTTGCACCAATTATCTTCTACAAGGCCAGCATTTGATACCAGGTGTAGTTTTGCCAGCAGCTGAGTATTCACAATGCTGCAGCTCAAGTTATATTTTATTTTACTGAAGAAAACGAGGGGAAAGGATCGAGTAATTTGTCTCCACTAACACGAAGTTCTCCACAACTTTCTATTGTTACTGTTGTTGAATGTGCCCCAGTGGCGAGAAATAATCTTGGAATTGAAATTGTTGCTGGATGCTGTGTCAAAGAACAACCCATCAATCTCAGAAGAAATTTTAAGGGAACAGGTTTTTCATGCCCGTGCGCTGGTAGGAAGCCAAGTGCGTGTTGCCATTTGATGGTAAAATCAGTGTACACCTGTTCCAACCAGCTGGTGACATAACCTATGTCACAGGGATATGTCACTGCCTCACCAGCCCAAACTGCTGGCAGTGGCTGCATGACAGTCAGGGAAGACAGCAAAAGGAACTTGGGGACCAAAAGAGGAGGAGTTTACAGTGCCATTTCAGGGACACAGATGTGTGAAGAGTGTGATAAAAGAAGGAAACATAGAGGGAATAAGCTCAAACAAAAAAGCAAATGTCATTTGCATGATGTAATTATGGACAACCATTGACTGCTTTGTAATAATGCTCAGTAGGGCAATGTTAAACCTACTGTGAGTGCTAAAAAGGCCTCAGCTTGAAAAAAGGTCAGTGTGAATTAGTATATATTTGCAGATTAATTCTGAATGTTATATCATAAATTTTATAGCCTAGCAGTCGCTGGTGTATAGTGAAGATGACACTAATTCGATTCAGACAGGATTAACTTGGAAAGGACTAACATCCAGCTTGTCACTTTAATTTGTAGGGGATAAAGAAAATGGAGATATGTTAATATATGTGTATATTGTGTGTCTGTAGCATGTGCGTGTGCGTGTGTGTGTGTGTGTGTGAAGACCTGATTGTTATACCTGTGTAGCATCAGATTACCAATCAAAATCAAAAGCAGCTTTAAAAGCAGAAACAGTGTGAAGTCTACTGGTTTTAAACTAACTGGGTTATGACTTCAGCTGCAGTTTATTTCTTAGTAAAAAACACCAAAACAAACAAACAAAAAAAACCCAAACCCTGATAACTCTTCACTGGTGTAAATGGTTATGCCAGTGTACACCAGCTGAGGATGGTGTTGCTTAATCTATTGAATATACGTGTTACAGTCTTTCTGCTTTCTCTATACCCTTATGTATATAAATTAATGGAGTCTGGATGCCATATCTCAATTTTTTAGATCCAAAACTGTATACTGATGTTACATCTGCAGCACATTGCCAGGAAGGGAAGAAGGAGGCAGTACAGGATCATGAGAGCAGAGCTGAGATGGCTGTGTTTGGTTGCAAACTCTGCTATGGACTCTCAGAATGTCTGTGAGATTATCACCTAGGACTGCTTTGTTTTTCTTTGCAGGGGCTGACAGGGAATCTGTTCTAGATTCTCAGTGTGGTGTTTAGGTGGAATCCAGAGGACACATGCAGAGAGAACACTGGAACAGAGGTTGCGAAGTCTCCTTTACTGGAGATATTTAAAACCCTCCTGGATGTGCTTCTGTGTGACCTACTCTAGGTGATCCTGGTCTGACAGGGATATTGCACTGGATGATCTTTTGAGGTTTGTCTGATAGTGCTGCAAACTCAAAAACCCTTTCCAAACCACCAGTTAGCCCTGTAGGAGCCCAATTGCCATGAATACTTTATTCTGAGATGAGTTTCTGCAGCCATAGACATGATGTAGAGTTGAGTTCATGACAGTGGTCTCTTTCAACATGGTGCCATCTGACAGTGGACAAAACCAAGCCCAGGCTTCCTTTTCCTTAGGGTGAAGTCCAGCCAACACCCTTGAGGACTGGGAGGTGAGAGCCTTCAGCCATCTGGATGTTTTTAATGCCCTCTCAAAAGGCAGATGTCTATGTTCAGAAGAAATCTCAGCTTGAAGCCAAGGGGACAAAGCCTCTCCAGCAAGCTGGAGTGGGTTTTTGCATTTAAGACAACTGCTCAGTGTGCTATGTGTTTTTTGGTTCTCCAAAGGGTCAGCTGCTCAACACACAGGATCTCTTGCCTCTACTGTAAAGAGTCATCATTTTCTCTGAATATTTCTCAGGGAGTCAAGCTGCTTTTTCCTGCACCTGAAACTTTAACACCTAGGTTCATCCTATATTAAACAGAGCCTTAGTCTAATTCCCAAATCTCATTTGGTAAAATGGACAAATTATATGAAATTTCATAAATATAAACACATAAAATACAGTCATATTGAAATGTAATTTCATCTTTCTTGCCCACTGCATCCAGGAATCACTTACTATAAAAATCTAGCCCTATAAAAGAATCTAGCCCTATATACATTTAATGACATAGAAGTAAATTATTCTTAATTTCCTGTGCATCTTTTCCCATTATAATTTTGTTAGAGAGGAATGAGTTCTGAAATACAGATTTCTAAAGTAATTACAGAGATCCCTTTAAGGATTTTTCTAGCAATGAATGCATGCTCCTTTCTGTTCTCAACAGGCTGGGGAAGGTCTGAGATATCAACCATGCAGCAAAGATGCCTAGTCCAGATTGTTATGGGTGCAAACAAAAATTGTCAATATGCTTGGGGACTATAGAATGAATTATGTTCTTGCTTCAAATGGAATTTTTCCATAATTATGTTATTAAGTTTTGCATTCTTCTTATTTTCCTGAGATTGGATGAGAAATCATGCTTTCATGGAAACAGGAATTTTGCACTCATTCACATCCATTTGCTTTTATTAAAAAAAGAAAAGAAAAAAAAGTCAAACTAAGATTCAATCTCTTGCAAATAAAAATTCAGCATGAAAATAAAACAGCAAACCAAGACAAGGAGGAGTAAAATTTCTTCTGACCTCTTCTCAAGGCTTCTTATTTCCAAGTCAAATTGCTCTGGATATAGCTGGCATATCTTCATCACAAGGTTATCACAAAACAGCAGCAAATCAGTGTTGGGCTCTGAGAAAAGAGAGTCTATGTGCTGTTTTCTGACAGATCAGGGATGCCAACAAACTGAGATGGCCTTAGTGCTAGATCACAGTCTGGACTGGTTTGTTGCTAATATTCTGTAGTTCACTCTTAAAGAGAAAAGCAATGTGAGGTAGAATCATAGAATCATAGAATGGTAAGGTTGGAAGGAGACCTCAAGGATCATCTAGTTCCAACAATCACCTCAAGTACCTCAATCACTTGGTGCACCAACAGCAACAGAAGAAACCTGAATTCCTATGGATGTGAGCTGCATCTCTTCTGGGGAGTGCATCAGTTCCGTGGTGAATAGTGTCCATTTTGGGTGGTCAGTGATAACAGAAATTCATATCTCAAGCTGAGAGAGAACAAAGGAAATTCCTTGCAGTCGCTGTTGAGCCTACAGGAAGCGCAGATGGCTCTCTTAAGCAATGGAAACCTCTTTGAGGTTGTGCGCTCTAGAGACACAATAATACATCTCATAAAGCAAATATCTATACAGGAGTCGTTAGAGTTCTCTGAGAAGACTTAAGTCTGCTCTCAGGCTGGTGAGAGGACACCTCTGCTTGCCAGAAGGACCTCAGTGATCCAGGCATGAGCAGGGTGAGCCTTGACTCCTACTTTCAGCATTAGCTGGATTCCGGCTGAAGGTGTTTGAGGTGTTTTTTTTTCTAGATAACCACAATGCTTTGTAACCTGGGAATCTCTGAGCTGCTTATATAAATGAATGCAAGATGTTAGCTGATGCAGCTCTGTTCTTAATGTGCATGAAAGAATTTGGGTTTAACCTCTGAGAGTCATGTGTCTGCATGTTGCCAAATGGCAGCACTTTTATTTTCTCGGAGTTGCAATATGTTTATGCATTTCTAGGCCTATATCAGCTGCTACCTCATTGTTCTGTGCTTTTCACATTTCTGCTTTCTGCAGTCATGTGAAATTAATATCTTTTCAGATCCAAGGAAGAACTTTTATCCTTGTTCCAGGATAGAATAATTCTCTGATGCCCACTTACCTGCCTGTTATTTTCCCACTGAATGGTGTAGGCACCAAACTTGAACTTCTCCTCTTTTCATTCAGTTCTTAAAGGTGAAAATCACCTGATTTGGCTTAAATTTTGTACTGTTTATCATATAGACAGCAGAATTTTCTAAGAAATCATGGAAAACTCCAAAGACATGAAAAAAAAAAACAAAACAAAGCATTACTTTGAATGAGAGAATTTGAAACAAAAAAAAAATAGAGAACTTCTATAAATATTAGATATCATAATAGTGTCTGATATTAGTCAGAATCAGTGAGGAAAGTGGAGCACTCTAAATATGAAATATTTAAAAATAGTTTCATGACTACATAAATACCTTTGGAGTCAGAATTTAATTGAAACCTAAATTCTTTGAGAGTTATTAGTCATTAAAAAGAATGACCCTCTATTTAATTTTTAGGTTTTAATCTCATATTCTTTTCTCTCCCATTAGCTCAGAAACCAGCTTGTTATTGCCCCTTAAGGCTTTCTATATAATTAAATATTCCTGAAACTCCAAATGCCAGCAATACTGGATGAACCTGAATCAGAGGAAAGCAAGGTTATTTACAAAATTTTTTCAGAGTTCAGCACTTGAGTCTGGTTTTACTCATGTCAGGAATAGGGCACACTTTTTTTGCACAGAAGTGGAAATTTTTGTCGCCAACCTCGGTGCATTTATGAGTAGGTGTTGTGTGTCTGTGAAGATACACAGCTCTTTTCACTTAGGAAGATGGTGAAGATATTTCTGGAGGGAACTGTTAACAACAGCCAAGAGGTAAAACTCTCTACATGTGTAAGGAAGGGACCAGAACTTACACTTGTTAAATGTGTGGCCATGTGCTTGGTCATATTGTTTTATGAGCAATGTAATATTTATTAAGTCCTTAACTATAAAAATCCTTACTTTTAAGTGCTTTGTATTTCTTTTGTAAATGAGGTGTTAGATAAGTAGACCATGTGGTAGATATAGGGTAAGCATTTAATAATCAAGGAATATGGAGTATAATTTAGCCAATGGTGTATGTGACTGATTGTGAAGCATTGTTCCAGCATATACATACACATATATATATATGTGTGTGTGTGTATATCTCCATTTTACATTTTTATATGTCTAGTTATTGGAAAAAAGCAGCCCGTGAACACAATGACTATATAAATAAATGCAAGACCAAGGTCCACTTTCAGGGCCCAGGGCAAGATTATACTGCTTTTTTCTTTTGGCAGAACCAAGTACCTAAAATGTCTGTGAGAAATCAGACATTGAAAAGGAGTATCTGGAGAGAAAACAAAGATGTGAGAAAGTTGTGGGAAAGCTAATCATAGTCAGACCAGGTGGAAGAGACTCAAATTCTCCAGACTGTCTGTAGCTACTTTCCTGGCTTCTGGGGCAATCTGAACCCAAGAGATGGCCAGCTAAACCTGACCATATAATTGCTGCAGGATAGGATTTTATCTGGAAATCTGGGGTTATTCCAGCCAGGCAGTCCCAGCCTGGACATCATACACTACTCCACATGAAGCAAACAGAAGCTGATTGCACTGTTGTATGGGCAGATTAAGATGGCCTTGGGGTGCAACCAGTCTATGCTGTGCTCTGCTGAAGTATGGAGTCCCCATGCACATGTGGGGCCACAAGGCTTGGGTAGATGCAAACTCTACAAAAGAGTGTTTCTGACTAGCTCAAATTCTCATGCAAATTGTCTTCAACAACAAGTAGGCTTGAAATTGTCCCCAGCACTAATTAGCTCATGGGCTCAGGTACAGAAATAAAAAAAAAAAAAAAAAAGAAAAAAAGACTTAAGAGAAGGGCCCATTCTAGATGAAAGAGAAGAATGAATGAGAAACTACTGCTAGTAAATATAGTTCTCTTTTCAAATGGAATGAGGTCTGCTCTGAGTGACTATCATATAAAGTGTGCATGAGGAAGGGAAAAGATAACCACTAGGGAAGGTACTGGGAGTAGAGGTCAGTTCCTAGCTTTGTTGGAAGCTTTCTTGCCTGGTCACTTGGAAGCATTTTCTGGAAAATCTAAGGATTTTGTTTGTCTGCTTTTAAGGTTAAATTTACTGACTGTAAAAAGAGTCAAAGAAAAAATTTATTAAAATATTTGATTGCTCAATATGAAGCCAATGATTTGTCTTGTAGCAGTAAGTTAAAAATAATATATCTGTAGAGGTTCATTCACTTGCTGCTGCTGCAGAAGTTTAATATAGCATTTTGCTAGCTGCCAATATCTAGAGTAAAAAACAGACTAAAGAGATTGTACCTTTTGAAAGGTTTGAGCAACCAGAACCATACTAACCGTATTATGATTCTTGTATTAAAATACAGCTTCTCCACTGCAGCTGTTCTGAAGAAAAAAGATGGGATTTAAATGGAGAGTAACTGGCTCAGGCAGTTCTGAGCACATCAGTGATGATACTAGCCAGAAGAGGAAAACACTGGGACAAAAGGATGACTTTTTCATGACAATTCCTTGATAGTCGAGCTGTTACTCAGTATTTCTGGAATTTCAAAGACAACTGTGGTCAAAATTGTTTTTTCCACTTAAAATTTACTGGCATACTGCATCTATTTCTGTCAAACGAGCTCAGCAATACAAGCTTTGTCACCTCTGTCCAAATTAAAATAAATCCCTACTTTCTCAATATATGTCTGAGGTTTTAATTGCATCTTAATTCAATCTTACAGAAAACTTCTTAGCCATGAGGAGAACAAAGTAATATTCTTTCTCATATAAGAAATGCTATATTATGGTGGGAATACATTTGAATATTTATGTAAAGAAAAAATTATTTACTGTGTAGAATGGTATACTCTATGACCCAGAAGATCTCTTCTGAAACTTAAAATGCCCATATGCTAATTTCTGATGTGACTGCATACTTCTGCTGTCCTTTCTTTGATCCTCTCTCTTTCCCACTCATGCCACAGTGACATTTATCTGATTCTCATTATTATATCATCATGGCTCTTCAAATTGCCTTATATTTGTTCTGGCAACCTCCATGTGAAGTAGTTAAGTGCTGGTGCTTTCACTTCCAGACTGGAAAGTGAAGAGAAGAAATTAAAAGTGACATACCCGGGAACACTTGAAGAAAGACTGGCCAGGCAGAGAGTTGGAAATATACAGGACTCCCTTGCCTCTTCTTCTACTACTACTACAACACCTGACTGCTTTTAGCTCTTTTTTACAACCCTGGAGGCAGTTAATCTATGTTAGAGTTCCTTTGTCTCAGTGTCGAGGACATCTAAGCATATATCTAAATGTTAAGTAGTAACAAGTAGGTTCTAGGTATGGAATTTTCTCATGTAATGCAAGAAGTTTGTGCTGTAGGTGACTACATCTGAGCTAATTGTCTTGCTGCCCTTTCAGTCCAGAAAAAAAAGATGTTTCAAAGGTGTCTTTCAAATAAGGTGAGGAAGGTAAATCATGATTCTGAAATACTCCTGAAATACTCCCTTCACTCTATAGATGGTATCCAGATGCTTAGTTCCATGCATAAATTAGGTAGGAGGAATCCCATGTAACTGATTATTGTTTCAAAGTCAGCACATTTACTTCCTCTAATATTTCTTACCCATCTGAATGCCCACTCTCAGCATCTCAAACTCTTTAAAAGGATGAGGATGTTACTGGAAACACGTGCAAGCCATGACTGACTGATCATGTAACATGGGGCAGACTGCTCACACTCTAACCATTGCCCAGTTCTCTAACCACTTACACAGAATAACAGGATGTGAGAGTGCAGAGTTCACAGCAGATGGAGAATACGAATAAGCACAATCTATCTTTTATTCAGCTGCCATAGTTCATTTTGCCACATCTTACAGTTTAGAAAAAAAAAAAAAAGAAAAAAGAAAGCCCACACCCCCAGTTGTATTGCCACAGTGATTGTCATTTACAAACAACAACAGCCAAGATAAACCTTGAATTCACTAGCTTAATTTCTCTCCATCTTGTTTCCTCCTTTGTAACAAACGAATTAATACGTTTGGGGCTCGGGAAGCAGTGTCTTAGACTTTCTTCTAATCCATCATAAGCTAAACAGTTCTACTGACCACTGACTAAGGAAGGCTAATCTAATGAATTAAACATTGGCTTGAGAGTATGGCTTTCAAAGAGGACTCTCTATGTAGGGTTGCCATGCTGCTGTCCATGATTTCCCAGGCAGAAATATGCATGCATGCATTATGGAGATGGATTCCCAGTGCGCAGTAAGCCAGGCATATCAGGTTTATTGTGCGTGTGTCGACACTTTTTGGCACATTCATGAACACATCCAACTCATTTTGCCTGCACTGTGCAATTGATATGTAGAAGATGTACCTCTGTTCAGGACTTGTTGATGTCCACAGACCAAACAAAAAAGAAAAAAAGGTGCTGTTATTATTGCCAAGCTACCAGATATCCAGGAATGGCTACTGTCCTCAAGATTTTTAGGAGGGGAAAGAGGATATGTTTGATTTTCTGGATGAGTGGTTAACCTTATTCCATGGTCTCAGAAAAAAAAAATTTCATCTGATTGCTTCACATCCGTGTTTAAAGTGAGACAATTGCAGTGCTAAGTGACACTAAATGATATTATGAGATGAAACAGTGTTGGTAAAGAGCTAAAAATTTTGCAGACATACATTTTCAGGAGCTGCAATCCATGAAAATACATTTCACATCATTGCAGCCCTCTCTAAATTTCCATGAAAGTTGATGGGCTCTGAGACATCCTCAAAGGAGATCCACGAGGCATACTTTCCACTCTATAGATAACCAGTTATTTCCATTTTGTATTGCACTAAAGACTAGTCAGGCTTCTGTTACTTCCCCTTCAAAAATCCAAAGAGGATTCCCAATGTAGTGTTGCAACAGGAGTAGTTCTAATTGGCAGAAAAGGGATTAGAGCAGCTGATTCAGAAAAACAGTGTTGACCACAGAGGCAAAAGCTTGCCTTCTCATAGACAATTCTTTTAATCTCTGCTCTGATTTCCCATCTGTTCTTATAGGTCTTTGTTTAATGTCAGCCTGAGGACATTGCTTTCTGCCTGGCAGAGGGCACCTCCTCACCTTCCCAACCTCCAGTTTTTCTTCCCTGACAAAAAACACTTGAGCATGAAGAGGAGAAACTCTTTGTCCTTGAAAATGTTTACTGCTGGGCTGCATTTGCCCCTCCGCTGCCTCATGAAAGACTGACTTCATTTGAAGCTCCAGTTATATTTCTAATTATACGAAGGGATGTGACACTAAAGGAAAATTGTGTGGGTTTTGTTTTATGTGATTTGTTTATAGCTTAACATGGCACTTAATACAAAAGCTGTATAAATCAACTGATACAAACAATCGTTCCTTTATCAGGAAATTACATGTGCAAAGTATTGGTTAGCGGAATGAGTCTTAATGAAATGCAGTCAGAAGCTGCAGATCTGAGAATGAACAAGGGCCTCTTAATAGAAGAAGGTTCTATTTTTCCTGTAAGGTTCAGAGATTCAGACAATAAAATAGTGATTTAATAGACTTTGAGTCAATCAAGATGATACAATAGTGTTAATTAGGCTTTTGTGCCTAATTCACAACTAATTCTGTTGTCTGCTTATTTATGTTCTAAAGTGGCCCTGATGAAATTTTTAATATTTCACCTAAGCCTGAGCTTCCTTTTTACACTGGCTGGTAATTTTCCCATATATAGCTTGAAATTGTACTCTAGATAATTTTGCAGAGCAGTATATCTACATGTCAGCACCATTGGCTGCTGCGTGGAACGGCTCTTCAGAGCTGACAACTGGATAATAGCTTTACTTTCAGCCAGCAGAGGAAGTCAAGAGCAAAAGTGTAGAGATAATGTGAATATAATTCATTATTCAAATATGCAAGTGATGAACTGAAAACAAAGAGGGAAGAGTAATAATGGTGTCATTATTTTTATTACTCTTGTTTTGCAAACGTAGCGTGAAACATTAAAGTAGGTCTTTGAGAGATTCTCAACTGTGGAGTGACAAATTTACTTTCTTGGCGATATTGATAAAGGGAAAATAAAGCAGACAGGTTTCTGCAGAAGGCATGCTGTGCTGTTAGTTGTACTATTAAATATTTTCCTGTTGCCTTTTCCTCCTTAAAGCACACATTATTAGTTAGTCTTTAGAAGCCTGATCAGTGAATGGAAGAAAGTGCGTCATTGTTTTTGTGGCTCTTTTTAGTTAAGACAATCTTCAGAGCTTCAAATCTTTGTAGCATGACTAACAAAGGCCAAATAAGCAGGTTATGTAAAGCGTCCCTCAAAAAGTGAGGAATTTGCATGTGATAGCAAAACATCCTCCGTGAAAGCAGTACAGATACAGGTTTTAATGGAATAAGGACTTAAAGAGCATCCATATGGTAACTGAAGTGTTTTCCCTTTACTATGCTCTACTTTTCATATCATCTGTTTTACTTCATCAACACCTAGATGAAGATTTATTAAAATAAATCTTTCTGGCTTTTCATTTTTAAGTGTATGTACAGTAATATGCAGAGACTTTTGGAAATAAAGATGA
This sequence comes from Ramphastos sulfuratus, assembly GCA_013399055.1. Lineage (NCBI taxonomy): Eukaryota > Metazoa > Chordata > Aves > Piciformes > Ramphastidae > Ramphastos > Ramphastos sulfuratus. The sequence goes on from WBNM01034045.1 coordinate 393,049, forward strand.
ACAATATTTCTTCTAAACTTCTATCAGAGGTAGTGAAAATCATAGAATCATAGAATGGTAAGGTTGGAAGGGACCTCAAAGATCATCTAGTTCCAACCCCCTGCCATAGGCAGAGACACCTCACACTAGAACAGGTCATTCAAGGCTTCATCCAACCTGGCCTTGAACACCTCCAGGGAGGGAGCAGCCACAACCTCCCTGGGCAATTTGTTCCAGTGCCTCACCACCTTCACTGTAAAGAACTTCGTCCTAACATTCAGTTTAAATCTCCCCTCTTCCAGTTTAAACCCATTGCCCCTCATCCTGTCATTGCAAGACCTTGTAAATAATCCCTCCCCAACCTTCCTATAGGCCCCCTTCAGATGCTGGAAGGCTACTATAAGGTCTCCTCGAAAGTCCCTTTTACGTTGGACAGGGTGGCACATACCCTTTTCTCCAGGCAACTCATGCAGCAAAGAAAAATGAAACGTGGAGGGTTCATTGAGGTCTCACCTCTGCATGCGTGAGGAACAGAGAGAAAGGCAGCACATCTGGAAGGGTCCAGATACAAGCTACAGCGTTCCCTATCTCAGTTCAAAATGTCTTTGTAGCTGCGTGGGGAGGCTTTGTGGATTATTTGTATAGTACCTGCAATGTGTGCATTAGTTGTTTATCATACTGCAAGAGATGTATGGCACGCTCTTATGAAAACTGCCCAGAATTTACTGGCAGATTTGACGTGCAACTGTAGTGAGGTTACAGCTCTCCATAAAGCTCTGTGGCAGAGTTTGAATAGTGCTATTCTGCAAGGAGCTGAGATAAGGAAAAAGGGGACTCTGGCTATTAAAATCACCAATACCTTTGCTATTTTAAAAGTCCAAATTGGGAGGGTAGGCAAAGCCTGGGAAGAAGAGAAGATTTTTTTCCTGAATACACAAATGGGAGACAAGGGAATTAAGGATCTTGTCCAAGGCCAAAGAAGCAGCTTATGGGAGACCTCTCTCTATTTTAATTTCATTCTTGCTTACCCAAGACTGTCTTTCTCGACTTCACAAGGAATATTCTGCCTCCTAAGCCCATGATACATTGAGAACTGATAGAGATTTAGTACTCAGCTCTGAGCATTTTAATATTTTCATGCTAAAATAATGAAGGTATAAAATGCTAAAATTACTACAAGTATCACAAAGCTTATTTGTATGCTATTGTAACTGGTGATAGATCTGATTCTCTTTTGATTAGCATTATGAACACAGGTAAATCCCATTCTTTTCTTATTTACAGTAGCTTAAACTGCAGGACACTTGAAAATTAATTCCATTCATTGTTATTTCCATTTTTCTTACTTTAACTCTTTTCACATCTGCAGCTTGTACCCAAGCTTAAAGCAGCCTCCTTATCTAAACGAGTGACACAGAGGTTTGGATGCCAATCTCCAGTTGGAGAGCCTAAGAAGTTATTGGAGTCCTCCAGAACTACAGTTTCAGAAATGGACTGTTTCAGGAAAGGGCCAAGGCTGCCAAGTGAAATGAGAGTTTCAAGGGCAGCTTGTTCTACTGCTTTTATGACCCTGAAAAAGCCACTTAAATCCTGAATCAGAAAACTATTTAAGCACATACTTAGCTTCTCTGAGACAGAAGCCTGTGCTTGCAGAAGCATGTGTTTAAGCACTGTCTTGAAGAAAATATGGTTTCCTGTATCAGGGCTTTTAATCTCTCCATTCTCCAGTTCTCCATCTGTTAAAAAGAATTAACAGGTGGTAGAAAGGAAATGTTGTTATCTGTCTTCTGTTAGCTCTTTAAAGCCTCTCTCTTTGAGTGTGTGGAGTCACTATCTCAGTGAGCCCTCAAGCCCCTCTTGAAGCATCCCTGTCATAGTACAATGAAAAAGAATAATTTATGCAGTCACTTAACAAGTATATTATGCAACACTGAGCTTCCCAGAAGAAAGATTCTGAGGAATGGGGAGGGACTGCCTAATTTCCTAGAAGAAGCTGTAACTCTGCAGAGAACTCCATGCATTACACTTCAGCACCAGAAATTCAATGGCTTCACTGTTCTCTTGGATTCTGTGAACAGGTATTGGTGATGTAGAGATCAGACAGACAATTTTTTTCTTGAACTGTCTCACAAAGCAGAGGAAAGGTCCTCTTAAAGGTAGAGGCTAAGGCTGCCTAATGCAATGCATTCCCATCAGCAAATATCTACAGAGAATATTTACTTTCAGGTGATGATTTTAGGTCTGAGAACAGTGGTCTAGAATCTGAGGAAGCTAGCCAGGCACAGGAGGAGATGAAATAACTGTGTTTACAAAGTCTCAAGCTCTATTCCTCCATCATCGATAAAGCCAAGCCCAGAAACAGTTACACTTGGATGCTGCATGCTGGGCTCCTTGTTTTGGAAAGACTCAGAAAAAGAAAGTTCTTCATTAATAATTATTAGTAGTATTTATTTGCATTTTATTATGAAGAGCCCATATGCAATACAGAGTAGAATATCATTCCTGTGGCAAATAGTTATAATCTAACTAGAGGCAACAATTAAGAATGAGGAAAAGATATAAAATGGTGAACAAAAGGATAATTAACCAACATTTCGATAGCTCCACTATTTTCCCTTTTGTTTTGTTCTTTGAAGTTTCCTCACTTCTTATGTTTTAAATAATTTCATTTTAAATTATCAAAACAATTTCATTTTTCTCTTTGGCCCTGTGCAAAGCGCAGAAAGAGCTTCTTATTAGAAATGTGTTAATTAACATGATAATAAGCATGATTCTGCCTCATGGAAAATGGCAACCTTTTCCTGTTAAAGGCATGAGAAGGACATTGTACACTAGCTGCTTCAGATGTTAAATAACAGCATAACTGATCAAAGCCAGACCCAGCCCATCACTGGGACATGCTGGGCAGTTGCCCACATTACCAAAACCAGAGGGGCAGTTTTTCTTTCAGTGATACTTCTTCCTGCTCAGTTAGCAGCTGTGTAATGCTGGTGAGTAGATTTATTTTGCCCAACAAGTGAGGCCAGCCAGAGCAGGGCAACAGAGAGCTCAGTGCTGCCCATTCAGGGGGAGCTTGCACCCTGGGCTGAGCCCTGAGCCACAGCAGCTGCTCCTCTTCCCATCTGCAAACCAGGCAATTAAAGTAAGCCTGGGTATGACTGCAGAAGCCGAGGTCAAAATTTTGACTGAAGGTTCACATACTTAGCCTAGCCTGTGCTTAACACTGTGTTATTTATTCCCATCGCTTTCACGGTCAGTTTGATTGTTTATCTGGTTGTTTTGCTCACGGTATTTCTGGGAAACTTCTGTTCCTCTGAAGGTCAAGCAGGGGTTCTGACAAGGGCCACAGCACAGGTGTGGTTTCTGCCTCTTCCCACTGCCGTGTAACCATGTGCTGTTGTGTTCAAGAGCAGCTTCTCCCGAGATGAAAGGCAGTAACAATGAAGCGCAGGCAGAAAGGAAGGTGCTGGCCTTTCACTGCCAGCATTTCCATGAGCCCCAAGAGTTGCCACAGGAGTTTGCTAAATGGTCACTCTGTCTGCTGGATCCTTGTCCACCTCCAATGTTTTTGCGCCAGCTCCAGAGACAGGAGTAGTAAGAAGCACAGAGATGGAAAATTGTGATATGTGAGTTATTGTCACAAGTTAGAAATGGCCCCGTGACTCATAAGTGGTTGGAGCAGAGCCTGCAGAAAAGTATTTCTGTCCACCACTGACTGTGCTCCCTTAATTTATTGCTTAGCATGTACCTCTCATCGTCAACAATGAGAAAACTACTTTTCTGTGCAAAGTTAATGCTTTTGCTTTCTTGATCTTGAGGTGGAGGCTGCCTCCTTCCCCGTCATCCCTGTGACTGCAGGGCATTTCTTTGGATAACACACTTTCAGTTGGATTTTGAGTGTGCTGGGTTGTCAGCCCCGTGCAACATAATGGACAAACTTTTCAGTGATAAAACAAATTGACAAGTATGTGTGTGACATGGCATCTGACTATCAGATGTTAGGAGGAATGCAAAAGACATACCAACACGAAGCATATAATTATCTATCTCTGTCTGTGTGTGTGTGTGTCTGTATATATAGAGCCAACAATTTATATTCTTATCATCGCAAAGCAATCATACTGTGAGGGCATTTTTGTTATTAATACTTGCTCTTTGATGCATAAACAATCCCATTTGAAATTCCTGGTACCAACTATGCTGATCTTGCACTGGAGAAAACTTATTTGCAGAGGGGGAAGAATGAAGGGTGGGTAAGCTAAATGTATTTCATCTGTTTGAAATAGCTGCAAAACTATCAGCATTAACAGTAAAAAATATTTAATGAGCGTCGTGCTAGCCAGCATCAAAAGTAGTGAGATACAGAATGATATTTGTTCTGTCACAGACATGACTGACATTTAATTATTGTCTATTTTCCTGCTGATAATCTCATTCTTATCTTTCATTGTTAAATCCTTTAGAACCCCAAGAAAAATGAGATCAAGTGACAAAAATAAGATAATGAAATCATATGAAATAGAATAAAATTTTATCTTATAGGTAAGAGTTGGTTCAGAAGACTGGGCTATTTTACAGGATTGTATAAGCTCAATAAGTGATTGTGAATTAAATGTGTTGAGGTCACCAAAAAAAAAAAAAAACTTTGGGAAAGAATGGCTGCTTGCAAGCTAAGCTGACTCCTTGGTTGCCATTGTGCAGTGCATGCCATATGCATTGATATAAGATCATTGTAAACCTCAAAAGATGGTGAATTTGAGTCATGTTGGGGAAAAATATATATCTTCCAGCTCACTTCCCTTTGGCCAGTTTGTTCCCTTTGTGCTGTTGTGAAGCTTTTGGAAGCTGGTTTGTCACAGTGGCTGTAAAATCAGGATCTATTTTTATCCTTCTTAGCTTTCAGCCAGAAAAAAGTTTCTCAGTCCTTTGCCAAAAACTATATTGACTACACAGCCCCATCCAAGCTTTTGAGTCACTGTATGTGTCTGTTTGCAATATGTAACAGGAAAGCACTTCTAGCTGAAGTTCTAAATTAGGTAGGAAACCTGCTGCAAAAATTAGATGAACAATGAATTCTGATAAGGAAAAGTCAAAGGCAACACTCACCATTTATTAGTCCTTTCCAAGATAACCTGTTAACTCCATTGAAAAATGACTTTGCAATTTGTATGGTGGTGAAAACACAGTGAGTTTAATTTTATTTCCTGCTAACCTCTGAAATCTGGTCTGTGGGAGCAAAGGAAAAATGCTGACAAACAAAAGTATATAACTCATGAACGTGCTAATTTACTGAACAGGAATATTACTTATCTGAGCACATTAGGTAGTGACCACTTCAGTGTTTGTATTTCTGCCAGCTTTCGTGTACATGAGCTTTGTAACTATGTAATGACAAAAAGAGTAGCTGGTTCAGAAACACAGGAAAATCTTTTTCATCCCTTCATGGAGTTATCTGCAACCCTCCGAAACAACCCCAGGTTAGGAAACGTGGCTTATTCCCAGTTCTGTTATTCACTGACTGTACAACTATAGCCACAGGTCTTGAATAATCTATTATTTTTTCTCACATATGTCACGATGATGAAGTGTTTTGGAGTCCCAGGATAAACACCAGTATGTGAATTCCAAAAGCTCCTGCCATAAAAGCCAAAACCTAAGCTTTGGTTCCTGGGACAAAAGCAGGGAAGTGGACCTAGTGGGTGATTTCAGATGTTGAAGATGCAGTATCTGAGGTGTTTTCCCTGCTTCATGCTCTAGGTTAGATAACCTTCTTTATAAGGGAGCTCCTGCTGTTAGCAGTGGGGCTCTGTACTGCCTTCCAATATATGAAGGGGGTCTACAGGAAGGCTGGGGAGGGACTATTGAAAAGGTCTTGTAATGACAAGACAAGGGGCAATGGGTTTAAACTGGCAGAGGGGAGATTTAGACTGGATGTTAGGAGGAAGTTCTTTACAGTGAGGAACAGGTTGCACTAGGAGGTTGTGGATGCTCCCTCCCTGGAGGTGTTCAAGGCCAGGTTGGACGAGGCCTTGAGTAACCTGTACTAGTGGGAGGTGTCCCTGCCTATGGCAGGGGGTTGGAACTAGATGATCTTTGAGGTCCCTTCTAACCCTACCATTCTATGATTCTATACTGCTCCTACACCATGGAAATTCAAAATGGAAACCTGCCAGAGTGCTTCCTGCAGGTGATCTGCTGGGCTGCACAGTCACCAGGGAAAAGCTGGTCATTCCTCCACGGAGTCATAAAGAGCTCCTCAATGAGATGCTTAAAGTAAGCATTATGAATATCTCTGTCTCTAAACCCACATGTCATTTTAAGGGTGGTTGACTTTCACATATCAGGCCAAGGCCAAAATCATAATGTTCAGATTCTCACGCTCTGGAAGCCTCCAAACACAAGAGGAATTTGGTTCACCCATTAGGAGAACAGTTTTTGCAAACAACCTTCTACCCAAGTTATGGACAGCTATTACTCCTTTGTGTTCATGCACTCCATTGCCATCTTACCAACCTGGCCTGAAATGTCCAGGTAGTGCCTGTAATGAGTAACTGCAATAAATGCAAAGAAACTACAGAATTTATAGGAGTCTTTATGTTGTCCACTCTCTCAAGAGAAGGCAAGAGCCAGGAGTAACACTGCGCTGAAGAGAAAACTTTTTTAGATCCAAGTTCCATTCATACTATTGAGAATGAGTGATTCCTTCACTTCCTTCAGTGAGATCAGAAATCTTCAGAAATCCACAACTGAACTTAGCTAATATTCCTAAATATTTCTGCTTTAACAAAGAAATCTGTCAAAGACCTACATTTATTAAGCTCGTTATCAACAGACATTTTTATTTAATAGAATCTACACTAATTTTTATTCTAATTTGCTCCTAAAAGAAAAGTTTAGGCTTAGTGTATGTCCAAGTTTAAACTTTTAGAATGGTTTATCTAGACATAGGCTAATGAATCAGCAGACCAGAGCACCCACCATCACTGGCTGTATAGAATCATTCAGACAGCTAGCAAACTAGTTTTCCCCTCGAGTTTTGTGTTGAGTTGGCTTTGCTCCACTGAGCTCCTTCACAGTGGCATTGAATGTCTGGAATGACCCACAGGACAAGGGACACAGTTTAATGGCCATGGTGGCACTAGGTTAGCCATTATACCTGGTGATCTCAGAGGTCTTTTCCAACCAAAACAATTTGGTGATTCTATGAAATGTTCTCATTTTACCAGGTAATTGCTGGTGCTCCTCCTAGCCTTGCCTAGTTGTCTCAGCCCAACATCCAAGCTCTGGAGACCTCAATACAGCTGCACTTTCTGGATTTGGAAGCAGAAATTATCCATGCATCTCTCCTATTCCTTGTACACACAACAGGGGCAGCAGACACACCATAATAACTTCAGTAAAGCACTTGTAAAGGTCCAGTGCCTTGAAGCAGTCAAGGATCTCTGCAAATCCTAGATAACGACAGCAATGTTTGAAGAGGGCTCTCATAATGATGCTGCCTTTGTCCTACCCTGGACAAATTCTATCTACAAAGCAAAATTTGCTTTGTATAGCATTTATTGCAGAAAATCATTCACAGTGTCCAATACATATTGATTTACTAGTATGGTAACTATATTGATTTGGGCTGGTATGCTACTAACATACTACCCTCAGGCAGAATTGAGAGATGCGATTTGGTAACTTCTTGTCATTTACACACCTATAGGTGCTACAAACCTACATCAGCAGTATTTATTTGCCCTCCCAATTTCATACATAAAGACCTAAATCTCATTAAAGGATTTCTAACTTTCTGAATTGGAAGACAGCACAAAAATAGCATTTAAACAATGGCTTGGTCTTACATAACTTTTAGATGAGTTTCCTTATAGTCGTTCCATAAGTCTCACTCTTGGTGATAGAATTATATCTCCTGCCTTGCTGGCTGGCAAATCTGAATAAATAGGTGTAGCTGAGCCTGTCTGAATCTTTTGCTACACTGGTATTTATGCATTATACCAGCATATTACTCATGGTAAGAGAGAGAGAGAAAGCAAGCCTGTTAGCTTGTTTACACTCACTAGTTGGAGTTATTCCTGAATAATAGAGTTCATGAGGTTTAAAATAATTCATGTATTTCAAACTACGGTGTTACTAACCTTAGTTGTCATCCTGGACTGAATTAATCATGTCCTTTTCAAAATGTAAAGCAAACAGAGGCTGCAAAACTTTCAAACTGTCTTGGGAAAATATCTGGTTCCAAACTCGACAGGGACAGACAGGATTTTGAAGGTGCAAGCACTGCTGTGTGAAAAAAAGAGCTGCACTTATTACAGAGTGATATATATGTACTGCACAAACTCCATCAAGCTACATTCATATGCATAAAAGTTTGTGCTAATTTAGATCACAACTCAATTGAAAATCTGTTAATCTCATGTGACCTCCATGGGAATCTTTCACACAGAATGGAAGGGACCTCTGGAGATCTTCTAGTCCAATCTCACTGCTAGAGGAGGATCACCTAAAGTAAACCATACCAGAACAGGTGCAGGCAGATTTTGAATGCCCTCAGAGATGGAGACTTCTCTGGACAGGCTGTTCAAGTGCTCTGCCATCCTTAAAGTGGAAAAATAAAATAAAATAAA
>WBNM01034046.1:9759-25299 GCA_013399055.1 Ramphastos sulfuratus
TTGGAACTAGACCATCTTTGAGGTCCCTTCCAACCTTCCCATTCTATGATTCTATGAGTCTACCTCCAGAGGTCCCTTCCAACCCTCACCATGCTGGGACTGTGTAGCTGCTCATACTGCTCCAAACCTGAGTGCCCTCAGCCCTTTGGAGCACTCAAGGCTGGGTTGTAGCTGAAGACATTTACAGCAGAGGAAGCAAGGAGGAAGCAGGTTTGCGTAACAGGATTTCCTGCCAGGAGGCTTCTGTCCCAGCTGCTGGGACTGGGGAATTTGGTGGTTCTGCCACTCACAGAAGCATGGAGGGGGAGGTTTTGTGCCATTTAGGAAGCCTTCCCTGGGGGCTTACCTTTTTTGTTGCTTCCTCATGTGCAGGAAATTCACAGCATACTTCCAAAGGCATGCAGGGAGGTGCTGAAGGAGGACAGAGCCTGGCTTTTGGATTTTGCTTTAAGGCTTTTATGAGACTAAAGCCATTCCCATTGGGGTTTGGTTTGGGTGGGTTTTTTTTTTTCATTTGGGCTTTTTTTTTTGTTGTTGAGAAGAGATCCATATCTCTGGATCCCTCCATTAAAGCTCTGGGCAATTTTCTTTCAGCTCTTTTCACAGCTGAAAGCTTCATGGAATTTGTCTAGGGAAAAAAAAAAATGATTGCCTCTTGCTACAAAAGCTCACTTTTAGCTTTGCTTGAAGCTGTTGTCTGGGATAAGAGGAGAAAAATCCACTGGCAGGCACTGAGCTTCTATTTTGCTTTAAATTAGTTCAGCTTATGGCAAGAGAAGCTGCCAGAAAATGATCACTTTGCTCGGGTTAGCTACCAAATACACACACTAGGGCAGAAATCCTCTTTGAAGAGCCACTCATGTCAACCTTGTCTTACCTGCCATACTGCTTTGCTAAGTGGCACAGCTTCCAGAAAATCAAATTCACCACCAGCTTCCACCCTACAGCTCACAGCCTGTCAGCTAAGACATTAATGGGCATCAAAATTCTAATTACAACTCACTCTCTCCAAATTAATCTTCCAGCACTTGATTAGCAATCTCCTGTCTTCACTCCATGGAAAAAAAAAAAGAACAAAATAGAGACAAAAGAAAGCAAAAGGCCAACTCTGGGCTGCAGGCAGAGCAGGGAGAGCAGCAGCACAGGGAGGGGATTCTGCCTCTCTGCTCTGCTCAGACCCCCCCCTGCAGCACTGCCTCCAGTTCTGCTGTCCCCAGCATAGGAGGGACATGGAGCTGCTGGAGCAGGTCCAGAGGAGATGATCAGAGGGCTGCAAAACCTCCCCTAAGGGACAGGCTGTGGCTGTGCAGCCTGGAGAAGAGAAGGCTCCAGGGAGACCTTAGAGCAGCCTGCCAGTGCCTGAAAAAGCTCCAGGAGAGCTGGGGAGGGACTTTGGACAAGGGTTGGGAGTGATGCCTCCAGTTTTCTGGGTCCATAAGCACCTTCACATGCAGCACTGTTTAAATCACAGCATGGTAGGGGTTGGAAGCAACCTCCAGAGATCATCCAGTCCAACTCCCCCTGCCAAAGCAGCATCACCCAGGGCAGGTCACACAGCAACACATCCAGGCAGGATTGGAAAGGCTCCAGAGAAGGAGACTCCACAACCTCTCTGGGCAGCCTGCTCCAGGGCTCCAGCACCCTCACAGCACCTTTGAGGTGAAACCTCCTGGCTCCCAGCTTGTATCTGTGTTGTTCCTTGTCCTGTCACTGGGCCTGGCACCTTCATCCTGACACCTTCATCCTGACACCCCTCAGATATTGATAGACATTGACCAGATCCTCTCTCAGCCTTCTCCTCTCCAGACTAACCAGCCCCAGGCCTCTCAGGCTCTCTTCACAGGAGAGATGCTCAAGTCCCTCACCCTCATAGCTCTCTGTTGAACTCTCTCCTGTAGATCCTTGCCTCTCTTGAACTGGTGAGCCCAAACCTGGATCCATCTTCATATTAAACACAAATAAGTAAGTAAAAAAGTGTTGGGTTCACACTAAAGACAACTAAGTAAGTAAAAAAAGTGTAGGGTTCACACTAAATGCAAAGAAGTAAGGAAAAAAGTGTTGGGTTCACACTAAAATAAGTAAGTAAAGTGTTGGGTTCACACTAAACACAAATAAGTAAGTAAAAAAGTGTTGGGTTCCCACTAAATACAAAGAAGTAAGTTAAAAAAACAAATCAAACCAAACCAACAAAAGAAAAAATGAAAACCAAAAACCCAACCAACCAAAAAAAAAAAACAACCAAAAAACCCCAACCCAACCTGTTCTGGGAGTATCTGAATGGCAACAAAGGTTGTACAAGGAAAAGTAAATAAGCAGAGCCAGGGAAAAGCAGCAAACAAGAATGTGGCCAATGCAATAAATGCACTTAAAACAACCTGAGGAATTCAGCTGCCAGATCCTGAAGCTGTGGGTGCAGCCCTTCAGGGCACGAACCCAAATGCTCACCCCAGTGTCACTGCAGCATTTTGTTTCCAGACCTGAGGATGGGATGAGGGATGAAGAAGTTATGTTCCAACCGTGCCTCTGATCAGCTCTTGTGTGCCCCCCAAGCTCCACAGGGGCTCCCTGGGGTCTGGTGGGTGCTTTGTGGCGATTCTTGCCAAGTGTTTTTCCCCCATCCTGCAGTACAAGCAGGCTGAACTCAGCCCCCCTAAAGCAATCTGCTCCTCCATTCCTACCATAGCATTCCCTCCCCATCACCTGGGGGAGCGTGTGCTTGGCCACAGCATCCTCTCAGACACGGGACGTGCAGCAGAGGAAGCAGCAATTTCCCCAGACACCCACTCACGGCTGTAAAATCCATGCCGTTGAGTACTCCAACCTGGCACTTGTCATCATCTCCTGCTTGCTGGAGGCTACCACGCTCAGAAGGACACTTTTAGGACAGCAGCAGCTTGTAGGTTTCAAGAGCTCTCCCGCAGCCAGCCACATGTTGCTATAAAGCAAAGCAAAAAATCAGAGGCAGAAGGAAGTGAAGTTGTATTCTTGTGTCCTGGGGGTGGACGCTTTGGGGAGGCGAAGCAGAGATGAGAATCTCGGAATCAAAGCTCCGAGCACAAAGGAATCTCCTAAACAAAAGCTGCTTTGCAGCCTGTTGTGTTGGAGCTCTCAGCTTCTGCACCCAGAGGCTTTCCTTTCCCTTTCTCTTGCGCTGCAAACAGTACCCAGGGAGCGAGCGAAGCTTTCTGGTTGGGGGCTTTGAGCTCACCACCTGCTGGCACCAGAATGAAACCCACTGCGCTCTCCTCTTTTGTCACTGATAATAAGCCTAAGTGGGGATGTTTCAGGCTTTAAAGGCGACCTGGCTCTCCTGGAAATGCTTCTTCTATCTTTCCTCTGCAGCTGGGGAAGCAGCGCTGCAGCAGCCATCCCACCCAGCAGGCGACAAGATCTTGTCTTTGTCACAATGCACTCTGCTCCCAGGGCTGTAATTCGTCCTATCAGCTTGGAATTGTGATTGCACCAACGTTTGGAACACGGCAGGGGTTGGAATGGTCGAGGTGAAGGAGGAAGGGAGGCAGCTGCGTGTCACTCGAGCTAGGATAAATAGGAGTGATGCACAAAAGCGAGAACACAGCAGAGCAAATAATAAACGTTGCAATATATGCACAGAAGAAAGAACACAGCAGAGCAAAAAATAAATGCTGCAATATATGCACAGAAGCAAGAACACAGCAGAGCAAAAAATAAACATTGCAATATATTATGTGGTGCACAGAAGAAAGAAGACAGCAAAGCAAAAGATAAATGTTGCAATATATGCACAGAAGAAAGAAGACAGCAAAGCAAAAAATAAATGTTGCAATATATGTATGTGGTGCACAGAAGAAAGAACACAGCAGAGCAAAAAATAAATGCTGCAATATATGCACAGAAGAAGGAAGACAGCAAAGCAAAAAATAAATGTTGCAATACATGCATAGAAGAAAGAAGACAGCAAAGCAAAAAATAAATGTTGCACTAAATGTATGTGGTGCACAGAAGAACACAGCAAAGCAAAAGATAAATGTTGCAATATATTATGTGGTGCACAGAACAGAGCAAAGCAAAAAATCAATGTTGCAATATATGTATGTGGTGCACAGAAGAAAGAACACAGCAAAGCAAAAGATAAATGCTCCAATATATGCACAGAAGAAAGAAGACAGCAAAGCAAAAAATAAATGTTGCAATATATGCACAGAAGAAGGAACACAGCAAAGCAGAAGATAAATGCTGCAATATATGCACAGAAGAAAGAAGACAGCAAAGTAAAAAATAAATGTTGCACTATATGTATGTGGTGCACAGAAGAAGGAACACAGCAAAGGAAAAGATAAATGTTGCAATATATATATATATATAAATAGAATTGTTTTGGTGGCTTCTTTATAGAGCAGAGAGAGGGGAAACCAAAGAAAAGGCAAGAAAAGGAAAGACAAATCTCCTTTAATGCCTGAGAAACTGAAGCCCCAAAATTCCCTCTTGCCTTCAGAGGTGCCAGACCTGTCAGCATTTGACTTTCCTCCTGTAAAGAGAGTGCAGTGAAGTTAATAGGAGCAGTCACTGATGGATGAATTTGAGTTTGGGTATGAAGTTGAAAGGCTCTGTGCTGTGCCAAGGGCTGAGCAAAAGGTACAAGGGTGTAGAATTCTAGGCCGTGGCAGGATGATGTAAGCAGAATGAGAGGGCTGGAGAAGCTCTCCTGTGAGGACAGGCTGAAAGAATTGGAGCTGGAGAAGAGAAGGCTCCAGGGAGACCTTAGAGCTGCTTTGCAATCTCTGAAGGGGACCTGCAGGCAGGCTGGGGAGGGACTGTTCAGGAGGGCCTGTGGGGATGGGATGAGTGGCAATGGTTTGAAACTGGAGCAGGGCAGAGTTAGGTTGGACATCAGGAGGAAGTTCTGCACAATGAGAGTGGGGAAACACTGGAAGAGGTTGTCCAGGGATGTGCTTGAAGCCCCATCCCTGGAGACATTCAGGATCAGCCTTGGTGTGCCCTTGGGCAGCCTGCTCTCCTTGGAGGTGTCCCTGCTGCCTGCAGGGGGGTTGGCCAAGAGGAGCTTTGAGGGTCCCTTCCAACCTGCTGCAAGCTGTGAAGGTTTATCTTCACAACTGGTTCTGTGCATGGGGTCTGAAGGCAGGAGAGCTGCCCCAGGGCACACCAAGGCTGCTGTCCCCCTGGATCCTCAGCAACTCTGAGCCTGCTGGACAGAGCCTGCCCCAACTCCAGAGTGGCCCAATGTAAAACCCACTTGGATCCACTGAGGGTCTGGTGAGTTATGCCCTAGGTTTGTTCCCTCAAACACAGGCTCTTGTGGCTCAGCTGCTCCCTAGAGTGACCACCAAGAGACTTGGAGCCCGAGGTGAGAGCTGCAGAGGGCTCTGGTGTCCTACTTTGCTAAAGCAGCAGAATAAACAGCAGAAATGCATTAAAAGGGCATCCCTCATGACTGCTCTTTTCTTTTGAATGATTAACTGAAATCAGGTCTCTTGCAGGCACGTGAGAGCCTCTGCAGCTCACATCCATACATCAGACAGTGTTTGGGGGGCAGAAGCAGAGGCAGGGATGAAGCTCCAAATTAAATTTTTATGGAGGCCCAAAGAACATCCTAATGTTTCTTTTTGTATCTCCATGGAAGGGTGACAGTGACAAATGATCTGAATGCACTAGAAGGACATTTTACCCTTGTGCCAACACTGCCTGCTTTCAGCTTGGCCTTATCTCACTGGAGCCCAGCTTACATCTTCTAGCTGCACATCAAGTGAGAGAGCAGCCCTGAGGAACAGGCCCTGGGGGTCTGGGGTGATGAAAAGCTCAAGATGAGGCTGCAGTGTGAGTGCAGCCCAGACAGCAACTGTGTGCTGGGCTGCAGCAAGAGCAGTGTGGGCAGCAGGGCAAGGGAGGGGATTNGGCAGGGGGTTGGAACTGGATGATCCTTGAGGTCTCTTCCAACCTTCCCATTCTATGATTCCATGATTCTTGTCCCAGCTCCTTCTTCAGAGCTGAAGAATTGTTCTCCTCAGCACAGACAGCTCATGAAGATGTTTTTCTTACTGCACTTCAGGCTGGAAGGGGCTTTGAGCAACCTGGGCTGGTGGGAGGTGTCCCTGCCCACAGTGGTGGGCTTGGAACTGGCTGATCTTGAAGGTCCCTTCCAACTCAAACCAATCTGTGGTTCTGTAAGGATCTGTTATCCTCCATGCCCCTAAGCAGTGGAATTACTAACTCTTTCAGTCTGTCCTCACAGCAGAGCAGCTCCAGCCCTCTGCTCATCCTCGTGGCCCTTCTCTGGACACCTTCCAGCACCTCCACATCCCTCTTGTCCCAGGGGCTCCAGCACTGGATGCAGTACTCCAGGTGGGGTCACAGCAGAGTGGAGCAGAGGGGCAGGATCACTTCCCTCCCCCTGCTGCCCACACTGCTCCAGCTGCAGCCCAGGCTCTGGTTGCTCTCTGGTCTGCAGGGTCACACTGACAGCTCCTATTGAGCTTCTCATCCCCCAGCACCCCCAAGTCCCTCTCCTCAGAGCTGCTCTCCAGTCATCTAGACCAACCCCTCCTGCAGCAAGCCAGGACATGCCCATCTTGCTGAGGCTGCTCAGCTGGTGGCTGGCTGGAGGTGGAGCTGAGCAGAGCTGAGGAACGGGAGAAGGTAGCCAGCAGAGGGCTTGTGGCTTGTCCCGGCAGGAAAAGTCAGGGCAGGGGAGAAGCAAGATGGCCCTGCAGGCATTCCCTCCTCGGCTCTGACATCACAGCCCATTTCCCAAGCCCACGGTGCCACCGCACGGCGCCGGGAAGTGAGTAAGGCTGCCGGAACATGACCTCTGCGGGACACTCATGGGAGCAATTAGCGAGGTGTTGGTGGGAACCTGGCACCGCTGCCCTGTGCCTGGCTTCTGCTGCCAGCTCCTCCAGCCCTGCTGGGAGGACTCCTCACCAGCAACATGCCTGAACTGCAGCTGCCTGCTGGAGAGGTTATGCTAGGTCCAGCCCTGGTCCTTGGGCAGAGCATCCCATTTCTGGATGCCTGGATGGGTCCCTGAGCCAACTACCACCTGGATGCTTTCCTGTGCCAGCTACCCTGGGTTCTCCTGCCTTGGTAGGGAGGTTGGACTCAATGATCTCTGGAGGTCCCTTCCAACCTCTAAGGTTCTGTGAGTCTGTTTGGTTTGGGATCCCAAATCATAGAATCCAATCACAGAAGGGTCTGGGTTGGAAGAGACCTCCAAAGCTCATCCAGTCCAAGCCTCTCTGCACTCAGCAGGGACATCCTCCACTAGATCAGGTTGCTCACAGCCCTGTTGAGCCTCACCTTGAATATCTCCAGGCATGGAGCCTCAACCACCTCCCTGGGCAACCTGTTTACCTGCACTACATCTCAGCTCCAGCTGCACTGAAGCCACTTAGAGCATCCAAAGGATGCTGCAGCTCTTGGGAACATCTAATATCCTTTCAAGGAGGTCCACTCCTTTTATGGGCCACATTGGTGGCACCATCTCCTCTTCAAGACCTGCCACACTCACTGAATGCTTTATTCTGGTGGGATTTACTCTTCCTTTGAGCCACAGGTTGTGGAGTCTCCTTCTCTGGAGACTTTGAAACCCCACCTGGATGCATTCCTGCCTGCCCTGCTGCAGCAGGGGGGGTTGGACTCAATTATCTTTGGTTGCCCAGGGAGGTTGTGGCTGGGAGGTGGCCCTGGAGGTGTTCAAGACCAAGTTGAATGAGGCCTTGAGTGACCTGTACTAGTGGGAGGTGTCCCTGCCTATGGCAGGGGGTTGGAACTAGATGATCCTTGAGGTTCCTTCCAACCTTCCCATTCTATGATTCTGTGATCTTCAGAGGTCCCTTTCACCCTCTATCATTCTATGACTGCTATCAAACTTTCCTTGCAAGCCCCTCTGGAAGCAGCATGGCCATTTGGAGAGGCAGCAGTCTCCTAGGCATGGCATCATGGATCCCCAATGTTTTCTAGACCACACTCCAGCCACAGCTGGGCCGAATCACTTACTCCTTCCCAAACCAGCTGCTAGCAAAGCAGGCCTGACTTTACACCCAGGGAATGGTTGCCATCCTTGCTATTTGACCAGCTGGCCATGAGTGGCTGAATCACAGGGCCTGGAGCCACTGGAGACTCATAGCCAGGTGAGCTGCAGAGCCCCAGGCAGATTGCTATGTGCCACCTGTGCCTGCTAATGACAACCTACTCATGGAGCTTCCCTGGTGACCACAGGAAATGAAGAGCAGCTCCTGGCAAGGTGCTGGAGTGGAGCCAGGGTGTTTGACTGAGATTGAACTCCAGAAGCACCTGGTTCCAGGAGCTGGGAATCACTCAGAGGAGTCACCTGAGGGGCACAATCCAAGGCTGCATCAAACTGGAGCAGTTTTATTTTCCTCTCCATCTGTGTCAAGCTGCCTTATCAAGCTCCGGCGGCGTTTCCCGTTCCACCACCTCTTTACAGCCCTCATCCTCCTTTCCAGCACTGCCACGATAAAGGGGGCACAACTTTTCCAGGCACTGCTGCTCAGCCAGAGGTCACAGCAGCATTTCTGAACCTTGCCTGGGGTAATTTTTTTCCCCCACGTGCCACCAAAAAAAAATAAAAGCACAACAACTTCCTCGGCTGTAAAACGTGATAAGGACCTTTGATAAGAGCTTGGAAGGCTCAGATCCCAGCGGCTGTGGAGTGTTTTGAGATTGTCTGATGGAAACAGTTAAGGGAAGGCTAAAGTATAATTATGGCAGCCTGTATCCCAACAGGCAGTTCCCATCCAGCTTTATCTGACGACTCATCTGAGGCTCTTTGCTGACAGGACACAATCCAGGCTCTGGAATTCAACCAGCCCAGTCTAGCCCTAGGTGCAAACCACTGCAAGCAATGATAAGACTGCAGAAGGCAGCACCTGGGCAAGGCAGGCAGCTGCACGTGAAGGCAAGGCAAACAGGAGAGCTCCACGAGGTCAGCATGGGAAACAGCACTTAATGGTCCTGTTTACCACCCTGCAGGGTACAGCTCCCAACCCTCCTGGCTCCCAGGAACGCTCTGGGAGGAAGCTGGGGAGGGGCCTGGAGCACAGCCCTGTGAGGAGAGGCTGAGGGAGCTGGGGGTGTGCAGCCTGCACAAGAGGAGGCTCAGGGCAGACCTCATTGCTCTCTGCAGCTACCTGAAGGGAGGTTGGAGCCAGCTGGGGTTGGGCTCTGCTGCCAGGCAAGCAGCAATAGAAGGAGGGGACACAGCCTCAAACTGTGCCAGGGCAGGTTCAAGCTGGATGTTAGGCAGAAGTTGTTGCCAGAGAGAGTGATTGGCATTGGAATGGGCTGCCCAGGGAGGTGGTGGAGTGCCCATCCCTGGAGGTGTTCAAGCCAAGCCTGGATGGGGCACTTAGTGCCATGGTCTGGTTGATTGATAGGTTGGGCTGGGTGAGCTTGGAGCTCTCTTCCAACCTGCTTGATTCTGTGATTCTATGTTTCTATGATTCTGTGGAGGTCTCTTCCAACCTCTTCTATGAGAAGAACTTCCAACCAGATTGATTCCATGATCACAAAGGGATGCCAGCTGCAGGCCAAAGAGCTGTTTGCCAGGAGAACTCAGGCAGAGCTGGGGCTCAGCACTTCTCCTGCATCAGCCTAGCAGATGAAAGCAGTGTAAGGTGGAGAGCTGAGTGCTGGAGCTGGGCCTGTGGCAGCACTCAGAAGCTGAGGATGTTTTCAGTGGCTTTCAGGAGCTGGGCAGCAGGCACATGGATAATAGAAACCCTCCCATAAGAGGTGTCCTGTTGTAAAGATTTCACTCTGCAGAGGCTTCTGTTCCACATTCAATCATAGAATGGTTTTAGGGACCTCAGAGGTGAGCTCTTGCAACCTCCCTGCCACAGGCAGGGACACCTCTCAGCTAGACTCAGCTGCTCAAAGCCTCTGCCAGCCTGGCCTTGAAAACCTCCCAGGGAGGAGGCATCCACAGCCTCTCTGGGCAGCCTGTTGCAGAGTCTCACCACCCTGGTACTGAAGAATNCAGGGAGGTTGTGGCTGGGAGGTGGCCCTGGAGGTGTTCAAGACCAAGTTGAATGAGGCCTTGAGTGACCTGTACTAGTGGGAGGTGTCCCTGCCTATGGCAGGGGGTTGGAACTAGATGATCCTTGAGGTTCCTTCCAACCTTCCCATTCTATGATTCTGTGATCTTCAGAGGTCCCTTTCACCCTCTATCATTCTATGACTGCTATCAAACTTTCCTTGCAAGCCCCTCTGGAAGCAGCATGGCCATTTGGAGAGGCAGCAGTCTCCTAGGCATGG
Source organism: Ramphastos sulfuratus (assembly GCA_013399055.1). Classification (NCBI taxonomy): domain Eukaryota; kingdom Metazoa; phylum Chordata; class Aves; order Piciformes; family Ramphastidae; genus Ramphastos; species Ramphastos sulfuratus. The sequence goes on from WBNM01034046.1 coordinate 20,032, forward strand.
CATCATGGATCCCCAATGTTTTCTAGACCACACTCCAGCCACAGCTGGGCCGAATCACTTACTCCTTCCCAAACCAGCTGCTAGCAAAGCAGGCCTGACTTTACACCCAGGGAATGGTTGCCATCCTTGCTATTTGACCAGCTGGCCATGAGTGGCTGAATCACAGGGCCTGGAGCCACTGGAGACTCATAGCCAGGTGAGCTGCAGAGCCCCAGGCAGATTGCTATGTGCCACCTGTGCCTGCTAATGACAACCTACTCATGGAGCTTCCCTGGTGACCACAGGAAATGAAGAGCAGCTCCTGGCAAGGTGCTGGAGTGGAGCCAGGGTGTTTGACTGAGATTGAACTCCAGAAGCACCTGGTTCCAGGAGCTGGGAATCACTCAGAGGAGTCACCTGAGGGGCACAATCCAAGGCTGCATCAAACTGGAGCAGTTTTATTTTCCTCTCCATCTGTGTCAAGCTGCCTTATCAAGCTCCGGCGGCGTTTCCCGTTCCACCACCTCTTTACAGCCCTCATCCTCCTTTCCAGCACTGCCACGATAAAGGGGGCACAACTTTTCCAGGCACTGCTGCTCAGCCAGAGGTCACAGCAGCATTTCTGAACCTTGCCTGGGGTAATTTTTTTCCCCCACGTGCCACCAAAAAAAAATAAAAGCACAACAACTTCCTCGGCTGTAAAACGTGATAAGGACCTTTGATAAGAGCTTGGAAGGCTCAGATCCCAGCGGCTGTGGAGTGTTTTGAGATTGTCTGATGGAAACAGTTAAGGGAAGGCTAAAGTATAATTATGGCAGCCTGTATCCCAACAGGCAGTTCCCATCCAGCTTTATCTGACGACTCATCTGAGGCTCTTTGCTGACAGGACACAATCCAGGCTCTGGAATTCAACCAGCCCAGTCTAGCCCTAGGTGCAAACCACTGCAAGCAATGATAAGACTGCAGAAGGCAGCACCTGGGCAAGGCAGGCAGCTGCACGTGAAGGCAAGGCAAACAGGAGAGCTCCACGAGGTCAGCATGGGAAACAGCACTTAATGGTCCTGTTTACCACCCTGCAGGGTACAGCTCCCAACCCTCCTGGCTCCCAGGAACGCTCTGGGAGGAAGCTGGTGAGGGGCCTGGAGCACAGCCCTGTGAGGAGAGGCTGAGGGAGCTGGGGGTGTGCAGCCTGCACAAGAGGAGGCTCAGGGCAGACCTCATTGCTCTCTGCAGCTACCTGAAGGGAGGTTGGAGCCAGCTGGGGTTGGGCTCTGCTGCCAGGCAAGCAGCAATAGAAGGAGGGGACACAGCCTCAAACTGTGCCAGGGCAGGTTCAAGCTGGATGTTAGGCAGAAGTTGTTGCCAGAGAGAGTGATTGGCATTGGAATGGGCTGCCCAGGGAGGTGGTGGAGTGCCCATCCCTGGAGGTGTTCAAGCCAAGCCTGGATGGGGCACTTAGTGCCATGGTCTGGTTGATTGATAGGTTGGGCTGGGTGAGCTTGGAGCTCTCTTCCAACCTGCTTGATTCTGTGATTCTATGTTTCTATGATTCTGTGGAGGTCTCTTCCAACCTCTTCTATGAGAAGAACTTCCAACCAGATTGATTCCATGATCACAAAGGGATGCCAGCTGCAGGCCAAAGAGCTGTTTGCCAGGAGAACTCAGGCAGAGCTGGGGCTCAGCACTTCTCCTGCATCAGCCTAGCAGATGAAAGCAGTGTAAGGTGGAGAGCTGAGTGCTGGAGCTGGGCCTGTGGCAGCACTCAGAAGCTGAGGATGTTTTCAGTGGCTTTCAGGAGCTGGGCAGCAGGCACATGGATAATAGAAACCCTCCCATAAGAGGTGTCCTGTTGTAAAGATTTCACTCTGCAGAGGCTTCTGTTCCACATTCAATCATAGAATGGTTTTAGGGACCTCAGAGGTGAGCTCTTGCAACCTCCCTGCCACAGGCAGGGACACCTCTCAGCTAGACTCAGCTGCTCAAAGCCTCTGCCAGCCTGGCCTTGAAAACCTCCCAGGGAGGAGGCATCCACAGCCTCTCTGGGCAGCCTGTTGCAGAGTCTCACCACCCTGGTACTGAAGAATCAGCATAGAATGGTAAGGTTGGAAGGGACCTCAGAGATCATCTAGCTCCAACCCCCTGCCATAGGCAGGGACACCTCCCACTAGTAGAACTTCCTCAGCTGCAGTCTCACCCTGCTCTGCCTCAGCTTCAAACCATTCCCCATTGTCCTGTCTCTAGGCACCACAATTCCCAGGAAGAGTCTCTCTGCAGCCTTCCTGTAGGATCCCTTCAGGCACTGGCAGGCAGCCCTAAGGTCCCCCTGGAGCCTTCTCCCCTCCAGGCTGCACCCCTGCAGCTCCCTCAGCCTGTGCTCACAGCAGAGCTGCTGCAGCCCTTGGAGCATCTTTGTGGCCTCCTCTGGCCTCACTCCCCCAGCTCAGTGCCCTCCTGCTGCTGGGGACAGCAGAGCTGGAGGCAGTATTGGAGGTAGGGTGTCAGAAGAGCAAAGGGGAAGACTCACTTCTCTTGCCCTGCTGCAGCATCAGGCTCAGGGGTGTTTGATTTGGGCTGGTTCACACCCAGTTAAAGCCACCACACCTGGCCTAAGCCATGCCTTTCTTCTTCCCTTGAAAGCAAGGTGCAGCTCCATGAGCCCAGCAGAGAGGTCTTCCACAGGCAGCAGTGACCCTGCATGCCTTGGAGTTTTGTCCTCCAAAGGCTGGGTCCAAAGCAGTTTGGCTCTTGACTCTCCTGTGCTCTTTTAGCAACTGCTCCCTTGGCTCTCTCCCAGCACAAAAGGCTTTCTGAAGCCCTTCCAGGTGTAGGGTATAACAAATCAGAGCTGCAAACTCTACACAAAACACAGAGAAAAAGGTGCTGGGTGGTACCTGGAGTCATGGAATGCATTGGGTTGGGAGGGGCCTCTAGAGATCACCTACTGCAACCCCCCCTGCAAGTCAGCAGGGGCATCCCCAACTCAATCAGGTTGCTTAGAGCCTCACCAAGCCTGACCTTGAATATCTCTGGGGATGGGGACTCCACCACCTCCCTGGGCAGCCTGTCTCAATGAGAAGCTGGCATGGATGAGAGGGGAAAGACATCAGAGGCAGCTTTGTTGCTTCTTGCCTGCTGGATTTTGAACATTATTTTTTCCCCACCCAACACAGATCACAGCAGTCAGGGTTGGAAGGGACCACAAGGAGCAGCCCGCTCCAACCCCCCTGCCATGCCCAGGGACACCTCACACTAGATCAGGCTGGCCACAGCCTCATCCAGCCTGGCCTTAAACACCTCCAGGAATGAGGCTTCCACCACCTCCCTGGGCAGCCCCTGCCAGGCTCTCACCACCTTCATGCTGAACAACTTCTTCCTAACCTCCAGGCTGACTCTCCTCATTTCTAGTCCTCAGAGAACAGCTCTGAGAAGCTCCTGAGGTGTGCAGATGTAAGAAGCAGACCAAGGAGATGCCAGTGTTAATAAAGCCTCTGCCTCCCCTTAATGCCACTGCTCCTTTAAGGGCAAACACAATGGAACCTGCTGCCACATCTGCTTGCTCCCAGTCCTCTGGGATCAACCCAAGCCCAGCTGCAGCTCCTGACCTGCTCGGTCTGTTCCTCCAAGCTGGAGACAAAAATAACAGCAAACCTCCCACTCACTTTTGGAAGCCATGTCCTGCTAATCATCCTGCTGTGGTGCTGGGTCTCAGCATGCTCAGCACCTGCCCACAGCATCCTCAGGGAGGGAGGAGTGTGTGGGGCAGCCCAGTTTGCCCCAGGCTCTCAGCTCTTGGGTTGGACTCGACCCACTGCATGCAGTAGTCACGTTGAGGTTGGTGGGAAACCAGGCTGAGGAAGACTGAAACTCTCTGCTCATGCTGCAGCCTGGGCAGGGGATAAAGAGGCTCAAAATGTGCCTGTGTCTGACTTCAGAGCCTGACCAGGAAGTGGATCAGTGCTGCTGCCATGGAGAGGGTCTTAGCTGGGCTGAAAGACAGAATCACAGCCCTGTGTTGGCTGGGCAAGCCCTCTGAGATCATCCAATCCAACTCTCATCAAGTCCAACCATTGACCCAAGACCCCCATGGCCACTAAACCATCTCCCCAGGTGCCATTCCCATCCATTTTCTGAACACCTCCAGGGCTGGGGACTCCACCTCCTCCCTGGGCAGCCTGTGCCAATGCCTGAGCACTCTTGCAGCAAAGAAATTGTTCCTCATGTCCAACCTAAACCTGCCCTGGTGCAACTTGAGGCCATTTCCTCTCATCCTATTGCTTGTTGCATGGCAGAAAAGACCAACCTGGCTCCAGCCTCCTTTCAGGGAGCTGTAGAGAGCAATGAGGTCTCTCCTCAGCCTCCTTTCCTCCAGGCTAAACATTCCCAGATCCCTCAAGCTGCTCCTCACCAGCCCTGTTCTCCAGCCCCTTCCCACCAAACCAGACCTTTCCCTTGCTAAACCAAAAGCCAGAGACTTATAGAATCATAGAATGGGAAGGTTGGGAGGGACCTCAAGGATCATCCAGTTCTGACCCCCTGCCATANATCCAGTTCCAACCCCCTGCCATAGGCAGGGACACCTCCCACTAGTACAGGTCACTCAAGGCCTCCTCCAACCTGGCCTTGGACACCTGCAGGGAGGTTGTGGAGCACAGAAGACCTGCAGGGAGGTTGTGGAGCACAGAAGCACCCAACATGATCAAAGATCACCCTTAAAACATGCACACCCACCCTCTGCTGGCTTTTGGAGCAACTGGAGAGAGAAAAGCAGCATTGGCAACCCAGGGGGGCTCCATTTGCCCACCCCCACCTGTAAATGTGTTGCTGCTCCACTTCTGCCTCGTGGGCTGATGTTCTGTGACCCACAGAAAGTTTGCAAGTCAAATATCATCTCTCTGCCAATTGCTGCAAGGAATTGAATTCCTCCTCCCTGATAAATCCATGGAGGATTAATCTGGACAATTGAAGCAGACAGATCATTGTATGGAGTGGTTCAATTCATTTCCAAGCAGCTTGCAGGCTTCAGCTGGATTTTTCTTGTTGCAATAATTTGGGCTTTGGGGTTTGGTTTTGGTTTTTTGGGGTTTTTTTTTTTTTGTTTTTTTCCCCTCTCAGCCCATCAGTAGAAATTTGACTGCCAGAATCTTGCTTCTCCCATGTATCTAAGGTGCTTGGAAATGATTTGTTCTTTGGGAAGGAGTGAGAGGATGATGAGAAATGAGAGGACAGTAAGGGGCAGGAGGAAAATAAGGCATGAGAGGATGGCAAAGAAAGAAGAGGACAAAAATAAAG